>JAXDRA010000517.1:7500-23937 GCA_034190875.2 Urechis unicinctus | reverse complement strand
AAGATAAATATAAACCAAGGGTTACATGATGCACCACTCGTCTATAATACCTGCTTTATACTTATTGCATACCGGTTACATGTGTCCAAAACAACTTTCATGGTCATCACCTTCTTATGAAATAACGTTTCAAAATCGATTGATCAAGCATATTACACCAAACGGAAGAAAAATGGCGTAGGCGATATGGCTGCATGCGGCGGGATTTCCGAGGGTCTACACCAATGATAAATTGATTTGTGTCAACGTAGGTCTTGTGTAAGTGCTGATTTTCACAAATCCAATATCAATGAAATCTCATTTTACTTCTAACTAAATAGCACTCGGTGTACCAATGACCAATAAAGCAAAGCGATAAATATCTGGATATCAGCATAATAATACCTTGATATCTTTCAACTGATATTAGATATTCATTTTGGAAAAGTAGAAACCAAATGACCTAAATAAGATAAGGTTTTGGTTGAGATACATCACTGACTTATATACAGCTAAATACGTTAAAATGGTTGAAGATATAACTCAACACATGGAATAACACATCTATAAATATTTAGATATATGTATAAATATATATATATATATATATACATACATATAGATATATATACATAAATATATATATATACATATATATACAAATACATATATATATAGATATATATATATATACATATATATAATATATATATAAACATATATATATATATTTGTATATATACATATATATATGTATATATATAAATATATATATATATATAAACATATATATATATATTTGTATAAATCATATATATGTGTATATATATAAATATATATACACACACACACACACACACATATATATATAGATATATATATATATATATATATATATATATATATATATATATATAATACTAAGATTTCCTCATGGGTTGTATATATCATGCTTGCTGAGATCTACACTCGCATTCTATTTACTAATGCACAACCTCCATGCGCAATACATATGTGCTTTAGAGAACGTGAGCGTACCGAGTGTGTACTTCAGCAAGTTCTAAAGCTTATGGTTATGTGCACATTTTATGTGAAATATGGTTTCATCGAGCCATCAACAATTATTTGTAGAAGAACGCTTTTAAGAGTTCATACACTTCAATGTTTTGCGCCTCTATATTATGGACACACCCAAAGCAATAGCAGCTAAAATATGAGTAAACGGCACGCCTATCGTGGCGCTGCCATAGTATAAAAAAAGCGCAACGGACACTTGATGTAACGTCTCTTGCATTGCCGCACGGCGGAATACGTTGAAGAAATGAAGACATCTTATAGCTACAGACAACCGTGCATAATAATTACCCCCCACCCCCTCATGAGGTTCTAAAATCGACGCTAGGACAAGCAGCGTTCTGCACGCAAACGGCTTGTTCGCGTTTGTTGGCAGGACACACGATGCGTAAATGATGGCGCTTTTTTATTGAACAGTTACTCGCAATTAATACCTACATTATCATGCAATGTTTCATGAGGATTATTATATAAGTGTAAGAGTATTACTACGCATGCGCGTGATCTCCAGCGGCGACACTCAATAACGAATAGTTCACATTACGGCCCCGTTAAATTACAATCATGCTTGTGATATTAAACAAGCTTAAACTGCTTTCATTTCTGCATCGTAGCCATTAAGTTATTGTCTTAGCACCGACATTATTGTGATGCTTTATAATGATGAAGCATAAACACCCTTAGGCTTTAGTAACCTTTTGTAGTGTTCTGGCTTGTGCTGGTTGAAGTAAGAAAGTGAGCTGCAGTCAATTAGTAAAACTTGGATGAAATTTGCACATACTTAGATATAAAAGTAAATGTTATACGCCCCAAATGAATACGAGGTATAACGCTTACAAGACAATGTAGTTGTAACAACTATTCAACTCAAATGTTTCTTTAAGATTGAACAGTGGTGTCGATGTCTATCAAATGTTGTGTAGACCAGTGTATATATATGAATATATTTTGAAGATGTTTTGTTTTGTTTAATGTTTGCATTCAATATTTTTAGATGACCATTTCATTTTGTGGATGTTGGAGAAACTGGCTATTCGCAAAATTTTACGATGAAATAATATTGCGTGAACGAATTCAATGGACGTATCATGAGACAAACAAATTGGGGTTCATTCATAGACAACAATCCAATTGGCGTGTTGCGGCCCATTTAGACCCGAATGACTATGACTGTGTGACTGTATACGAAAACCAATACCTACATTAACCATGCAAAACCTACTGCGTCAGCAGAAATCCTCTATTTGCCACATTCTTCTCATACCACCTAATGCAACGAATATTGTTATTGCTGATACGAAATAGCGATCCTTGACTAAGGGATCATGGATGTTTTGAACCATTTACCGTATACAATGGATAAACAGACCACGTGGAGCATACGGAGATAGCAATTATATTTTAAACCTGTCACCTCCCGCGTTATATACTTTATGCAGTATACTTCGCCATTCGTTGTGACACTCGCTGTGACATGCACAACGTTATGTCAGATGCTGGCCAATAATCTCAATAGTCATACACATGATATAGTGAATGCTAAATTCTCATTTGCGGTACGCCTATTGGGCGTTTGCTGTCATCCTGAACGCACTAACTCATTATGTACTACTCTTGAAAACCATCCGCCTGCTACTGCTACTTCATGCGTAACGATGGATAATGGAGCACAACAACTTGCCACTTGAACGTTTATAAAGTTATAGTCGATGTATGATATGTTTCATGTATTGAGTGCCAGCAAATTGCCTGACTATTTTATAATCAAGGAACATTTGACGCGGTTTCTCTGCATATCGAGGTGGGTGATTACGGGATATCCTTATTCTCAACGTGATCTCACCCTAATCTTAGTTGTAACACCGCCATAATCCCCCGCCTTTACGCCACTCTACATTCTTACCGAAGCCCAGCCTTATCTGCGCCGTAACGCCACCTTTATATCAGCCTAGACCGAAATAATGAGGTTTTACACTTTACTTGCAGCAGTCTGTTGTCTAACACAAGGCACATGATCAACATATTTCCCAATAAGTCATTTGTATGTTGTATGTAGACCAATTTGTTATTGGCTATGTGCAACCGTTTGGTAGAAAAAAAACTTGGTTAAAGTTTCGGCTTTCAAGGCGGTTTTGATTTTCAAGAAGGCGATATTCGTGCAAACTGCAATGCGCACTAGCAGCTGTTTGTTAAAAAGTGGCAATTTCGGACAACTTAACAATTAACGTTCATGTATATATATATATATATATATATATATATATATATATATATATATATATATATATATATAGAGATATATATATATATATATATATATATATATATATATATATATATATATATATATATATATATATATATATATAAATATATATAAATATATATATATTTATATACATATATATATACATACCTATATATAAATTTTTCTATTTATATATGTATATATGTATACGTATGTGCATATATATGTACAGATATCTATATATGCATATGATATATATATATACATATACATAAATATAAATATATATATATACACATATATTCATATAAATTTACATATATATATATGTATACGTATGCGCATATATATACAGATATCTACATATGCATGCACGTATATATAGATATATGTATATGGATATATAAACGTGGATTTAAACATACATATATATATGTATATATACATATATATATATATGCATATAAATGTATTTAAATATATTTATATTCATATATAAATAATATATATATATAATTATATATATATATATATATATATATATATTGATTATTTTTATATATTGTTTAATATATATATATATAAATATTTACATAAATATATAAACATACATTTATATATTTACATATATGTTTGTGTTTGTGTCTGTGCATGTGTATATGTATATATATATACGTGTGAGCATATATATATACAGATATCTATATATGCATGCATGTATATATACGTATACGTATGTGCATATATATAAACAGATATATATTTATGCATGCACGTATACATAAATGTATGTATATGGATATATAAACATGGATTTATACATAAATGTATATATATGTATATATATACATATATATATCTATGCGTATAAATGCATTTTCATATATATATATATATATATATATATATATATATATATATATATTATGTATGTATTTATATATATATATATCTTTATATATATGTATAAATATATATAATATATATATATCTGTATGTATATATATATATATATATATATATATATATATGTATTAATATATATATATATATATAGTAGTATAGAGACTGGTCCTCAAAGGAGCACAACCTGAAAACTCAATCGACAAACTCCCCGATGGTCGCCACCGTACTATGGTGCAGCTCCAGTAGAACCTGAGAGACAGCATCCACTCCACTCCACCCCTGGTCACCCCTTGTGCCCACCGGATCGGGAGCACACAAAAGCCATCCGGAGAGTAGGCCGTCGCGCCACCCTCAATATAGATATTATTTCCGTAGACCTTGGTGTTGTACACCTTCTCCAATACCGCAATATCTGTAACCATGCCAGAATTTGAATTTGGTCTTGCTTCTTTACCTTCACCGACAGCCGCCTGCTGATGACCTTTCCTGCGATTGCAACCAGCCCGCACACAGCTCCCGCAGACCCCAACACCGTAGCAACTGGGGCAGCAACCACCGTAGACACCAGATCCGCACCACTTGCGCCAAGACATACACCCACAGCAACTAAAACAGTGTCTACAGCGTCCTCTGAGTTTACTGCACACCTATATTTTTTTGTACATAGCACCATATTTTTCAATTTCTTTCTCAAGGTAATGTCTCTTGAGGGTGATCTCATTCAACCGATAGGAGTGGCCTGGATTCTCATTAGGCGGCTCCGGAGGAATGGTTGGTTGTTGTTTCATACTGCTTCTTTATACATAAGTGTACTGGTCAAGTTCAATTAGGATTGAAGCTACAGACCAAGTGGCCCCTCTGTTTTGAGTGATTGTATAAAAGTTAATAACGTTGCCTTGTTCTAGCTGTAAAGGCTGGTCTAAAGATATTACAACAGCCCGTTGGTCAGCAGGCTTACTTATTCCTACCGCTTGATTCGTTCCATTAATAACAGGAACGACTGTTATAGGACCAATATCAGCACCAACACCGGAAGCCAATCCCATACGAATGATCCTTCCATTTGATAACATGGTATATCCACAGCTTGAGTCTCGTGAGTCTCGTTCCCTATTCACATGGCCAAACGACCACTCATATCCTGTCCGACGGGGGCCTCTTGCTTCTGCCCATAAAGTAATTAGATCGTTTGTTTGGGAGTTAATGTGTTCTCTCAGGTCCCTGCGATGCTGTCTGTGTTGTGCATCAACATATGTTTTATTAGCAGCATCTTCAGGCGATATTGGGTCTCCCCACTGAACGATTTTATTATCTCCCATTTCGAGGTCTCCAGTCATAGTACCGCCACTTTTATCCATTTTGTGAGTCGTCAATAGATACATAGGCCTTTGTGGCATATTCCGAGAGGTCGGCGCCCTGAACAGTGCTTGCCGGTTTTTGCCTAGGTCCATAAATACTCGTTTTTATTGACATCTTGTACTTCTTGACAGGTAAGTCGTGGTTATCCAATAGCCTTACTTTATTATCACGTAACTGAACTTTTTACTCATGCACTGTTCGCTAGTGACACGCTTACATACAGGATTAGTGATGTTCGTGGTTATAATATCACCGAAAGAGCCACCCTCTAAGCCAACAACTTCAAGAAGCGTAGTGGGCGCACTATCTAGCATGTTGTGCATGGTGTTGACTTGATCTAGGTGAACATAAATTGTGTTAAAGATGATAAAGTTGATGGTCCGGTCACCAGTGTAAGTACCTGAATAAATCCACCGCCTTCCGAGACCGTCATGAAGATCCAACATGGTTAACACTCCATCTGATATATTCACAGTCCCATCAGAAATTTCGAGGGTAATAACCCCATTTACAGCATCAACTTCTAAACCAAGACCTAATGATGTAATTTGCTGCTGAAGAAGACGGAAACTCCAGAGGCCGGGTTTCAATTGCATTCTTCCTCCTTTTCCAGCAGTTTCAGACCGCCATGCAATGTTCTCGTCTGTTTCAAGATTGTAATTATAGTCAGAGTTTATGTGTTCTCTCAGGTCCCTGCGATGCTGTCTGTGTTGTGCATCAACATATTTTTTATTAGCAGCATCTTCAGGCGATATTGGGTCTCCCAACTGAAAGATTTTATTATCTCCCAGCCCACAGTATACGTGATTGACCTTAGGCCAACACATAGATCGCCCGCAGTGTTGTTAATAGGATTTTGCAGGGACACAGCTCGCCACTTCCAACTTTATACAGAGTGTGATACATAGCACTATGAATAAACAAGCCTTTAGTTTCAATAGGAATAAAATGTACAAAAACGGGCCGGTATACCTACCCCATATTGCCCGCGAGAATCTGACACATCTCCTTATCCAGGTAAAACAGATAATATCACAGATGCGTTTGGTGTACATTTCTCCATCCTGTCTTATCGCGCCTTGGGGTAAGGCTCAGATATTAATATTTATTCTTCTATTGCGCGTTAGTTTTACTTCCCTTACCAACGTGTTAGTAGGTGCACAGGTAAATGAAGGACTCCGTTTTCAAGCCAAAGTTGGTTTATTTTCTATTTCACTGTACAGCACAAAGTAGAAGTACTTAAGTCTCTTCTGAAGCCTATCGGGAAGTTGACAAGAGTCAGTCTCTTTTGGAGTCTGGCTGTCTTCCTTCTGTGGCTTCGATGGACGTCTGTGGACTTCCGTGGAGCTTCTGTGGTGCTTCTGTGGAGCTTCTGTAGAGCTTCTGTAGAGCTTCTGTGTTGGTGCGCTATTTTGTGTGTCTTTTATACGCTAGGATCGACTTAATTACTTCCAATAAAGATAATAAGTAATTCACCACAGGACATATATCTACCCTTTCAACGCATGCATTATACAAGAGATTCGAGGACAAAGCACTAAAAATGGTTTACGAGGGATGCTAAAATAAAGCAATCACGCAGCATACAAGGGTTTCTGAGGACAAAAGCATCAACATGTCATATAAAGCGTAGCCACTTAATCAAGATAGGGGATTCTGAGGACAAATGCATTAACTTGGCATATAAAGCATATAAAACATATCCCACTTAATCAAGAAAGGGGAATTGGACTGCCACGCATACATCACTCAGCCATCAGTGTCAAATAAAAATGAAGAACATTACTCATAAATAAGCTAGATGAGTAAGCCACGGTACAGATATAAGTCTCTCCCTTAAGGAATAACATCACGCTTAATCCTATCCATAAATCTCGTATTATATTACTTTCCAAACTAGTAGCTCAAAGACAGGATCGTAACATGTTTGATAAATACTTGGTGCCAAACATAAGCGACGACAGCCTTGTAGTTGGCTGGATAACCAACCACATGCAATACTGGCAGATCCAGGTTAACTTTGCTGTATGGTGCGCAGCCAGAGGCTGCGGAGTTTGTGCCCTGGACCACCTCAGATCTGACTCCCCAGCACTAAGTAACCTCTACAGTTTCCACGTCTACTACACCATCCGGAGACTTTTAGATGAAATGAGAATAGCACTACTTCACCGACTCCGAAACACATAAGGTACGGATCATCACTCATTATGGAACACTCACCTCTACGAATCCATCAGGCAAACCTTTGAGAAATCAACCAACAGGTTTGTTTTCCAGGGCGGCAAGCTGCACATTGATTTCATAAGCAAGACCAAGAGTGGGCAAACATCGCCTGGAGCACCTTCATCCTGGAAAAATCGGAGGGATTCACATCCCCAGGTATCTCACGGATTAACGACAGCATCAGGACCTATGTATGGGCCATTCTTAGTGCTCAGGGTCAGACCCACTCAGAGATACTAGGCGTTGGCACGTCAACTCCCCAGTAGATATTCCGTGATCCATCCGCCGGTATCAGAACGTCCTCCAGAAAGCTTCCTCAAAGGTTGATTATGTGTTTGGAACAGACCTGTACATGGCGCCGTCTGATATGAGCCTCGCCATTGGAAACGTTGTTGGATACAACAAACTGATTACCATCGCAACTGAGGAGCAGCAGATCGGCATCAATACTGATGTCAACGCGGTTCCGGTGGTTCAAGATAGAGGAAGGTTTGAGCCGCCGCCAGATACAGAGTCCCCTCTCAAGGCGTTCCAAGCAGCATGGCCAAGACCAGTCTGTGTGGGGTGCACGAGGATGAGGAAACCGCTCTTATTGTAGGCGGAATCGCTATAGGCTTAGCTGTGCTTTGGTTTACTACGTAGTCGGAGTATCAGGAGGATAACTCCCCCCACCGCCACAGCTGTGGCCCATACATGTTCTGCCATCCAACCAGCCACCTTTGCAGCTGACTTAAGCAGTCATGATACGATGGAGCCAATGATTCCTGGAAGGGTAACTGCTGCCTTACTGGCTAGGCCTTTCAGGACGTTTGCCAAGGAGTTCAGCTGTTTTTTAATCCATTCCTTTACACCAGGCTTATCAGCTGGCGTCAGTGTTGGTGCTGGGGTTGAACTAGTGCTCCCTCCTACCATCAAAGCAACTACCAGGGTCAAGATTGCCAATCCAACCGCAGTGAGGATGGAGACGATTGTTATGCCCTGCTCCCGGAACAGGGTGCGTCCATGCTCAGCTAGCGTTGTGTCGTCGTTAAGAAGTCTGTTGATCGTTTCCCTGATGCGATTAATTTGGGTTCGCAGACATTCACGGTTTGCAGAGGCAGCCTCAACACGGACACGCCGCAGGTCCTTCATATCTGCAAGCTCATTTGCTTAGAATATTTGCTTAGAATTTCTATGCTCGACTATCACCCCTCCCTTCCTCCTCAAGGCTTGCCATTTTAGCTTTCCGCCGATCTATATCCCTTTCTATCTCAGTTATCTTAGCTAGGTTATTGACCAGCTCACCCCTCTGTGTCTGCATAGCCTTGTTAAGCCCAATAAGCTCTCTGAGTGGTAGTTCGTTGCCTGTTTGTGTACCTAGGTCTTCTATGACATTATGAACGCCCTCTATGAAGCTTGTTTTGTCTGTGCCACCTTACTCTATCACAGTTTCAAGGCTGCTTCTAAATTCTCTGCGGCTTTAGCAGCTGCTTGGTCAACGCCTTGGAGGGCTTTTGCTTCCGTTCGTGACACAGCTTGTGAGGACCACTCAGTGAACCCCAAACCATCACGGACGGCCTTATGCCCCCCTCTAGATCTAGTTCTTGGTACGAGAATTTGTAATACTTAAGTCAGGGTAATCCTTCAAACGTAACTGTCCTCCAAAGCGGGCGAGGGTTGCTATATGACCTGTTTCAGCTAACGCATCGTAATAATCATTGACAGCGCCTATAACGAGTCAGCCTCCCTGTGGTATAGACTTATCCATCCCAATGTTCCCTTCTATAACAGGTGGGAGAGTGACCTCTGGGAGAGTCTCCTCATAATCATTAATGAAGCTAGTCTCATTCCTCTCCTCTCCCATAGACCCCTCCTCCGCTGCGTCGTCAAACATTGGGTTATCAAAGTCGATGGCTGTGTGTTAAAGATAAAATTGTAATTAAGCATTCAACATGACGAGTACTTACTGAGGCAAACTAAACCCACACCGCCGGATACGTGAACCTCTCGGGGTAAAGGGCATGCGACAGTCTGTAGTCGTTACAAATAATCCAAGCACTATTTAACAGAACCAACAACTGCTGGTTCACTTCTCCAATCTAGGCGCAGACGACGTCATTGTTCAAGGGACAGCATGGCTGGCCTTTACAATCACGCTGACCTCGGCCGATGTTAACCGCAGCGTTGTGCAAAACTTGGGCCGCGCCGTGGTCAAGAAAATGACAATCAAGATTTCTGGCAATGAGGTCATGTCTATTGATGACAGCGATGTATACCACTGTTACCACGACTTGTGGCGGACTGCACATGAGAGACATGGCCTTCAGTACTAGGGCATTGACACATCAGATGACAGAAACACAACTAAGATACAAGTGGGGGCAGGAGCTAAGGTTGATACCGAGGTAGAGGACAAGGCCATAGCCGATGTGTATGGTAACAGGTTCTACGTTATGCTTGACTTTGATCTACTCGAGAGTCACATGCCATTCTACCAGAGTGTACTTAATGACAGATTGGAATACGAGCTCACGTTCAACGACTACAACCGCGTAATTCACGCAACAGGCGACACCGCTGCAAGCTATAAATTTAATGGCATCTCGCTGGAGTATGACATGGTTACCCAAGCAGAGTTGGGCCGCATGATACACAACCAGTACACAGGTCGGCTCTCGATTCTGTATGACCATGTACTTCGTCACAGAAAGCTTGCATACAATAAAAGAGACACACTGTGGAACATCAACCTGAACGTGCCGGCTTGCAGCATGAAGGGCATCCTACTGCTCTTTGAAAACCCAGCCAATGCCTCATTCATCTCATTCATTCTACAACCAAAGGATTACAAATATTGAGGGGACCATTAAGGGCATCCCCAACCATATCTATGCCCAGGGCATGCGTGGCTACCAGCAGTGAAATGAAGTGAAGAAGGCCTTTGCAGCAATGAGTAAACGAGACCCCAGTGTAGCAATAGCTGCAAAAGACTTGGCATTGTCGGACGTGTCCCTAGGAGAGTACTTAACCACCAAGTATGCTCTGTGGCTCGATTTAAGGACGAGTGATGACAACCGAGGATATCACCATACAGATCACAAAAAAATCACAGGCGGCCGATGCATTGAACGCTTATATGTTTATTGTTATGGATGCACAGCTTAACATTAAGATGGCAGGTTCGTCAGCGCAGTCTACTAAGTTCACATTTTCAGATAATCCCAGTTCGGCTACTGTTTGTGGGCAGACATGGTGCGGGAAAACCGTATTCATCCTAGACCTACTTGAAGGGCCCTTCTTTTGCGCCTTTAAGCATATTGTTATCCTCTGCCCCACCATACGTTTCAACGAGGCCTATCAGTCGCGGTCATGGGTGTGGGATGATTCAGAGGTCTACGTCGTTGATCCAGGGGAGCGGCTCCATGACCACCTGAGGACTTTGTACCATTGTTTTAAGGGTGAGCCTACCCTGTACATTATTGATGACTGTTCGGCAACCAAGGCCTTAACCAAGAAGAAAGACATGCTATCCGAACTAGCCTTTAGTGGCCGCCATGCGCAGCAAAGTGTCTGGGTCCTCACCCAGAATTATAACTCTGTGCTGAAGGACTTACGTGAGCTGACTTGCTGGATGGTGCTCTTTCACACCAAGGACCGTGACTCTTTGAAGATGCCTTACGTGAAATGATGTAATTCCAACAAAGGAGGAACGTGTCACAGTACGCCAACTACTAGCAAAGACCAAGCATGCAAAATTGCTGCTGAAGACTGATCAACCTACTGCATATGCCGTCGATTGAAGTGATATTGGCCTTGATAGCAGCCGCTGCCTCAGTTACTAATTAGGTTTCTTCATCTGGGTAGTGGTGCAGTATTTTGAAGCTCGAAGGTGTATACTTATATTCATGGATCCTTATACCATTATTGATAAACTCCTTGAACAGGACACGACTAGCTTAGTGGAGACAAAGTCTGGAAGAGCGGAACTTAGTTGTACAGGAAATGTAGATATGTCTTCTAAGAGAGATAGGCTTGCTGCCGTCATAGCCAGCGGTCAGGCCCATCAGTACCTTGGTTTGGAGTGCCTTACAATTGACCAGGTTGAATCAATGTCTGATGAAGAGATCGTAAAGCTATATGTGAGAAACGAGGCTCGGCTAGGCGCTAGCATGACGCGCACTCTAGATCAATCATTGCTACAGCTATACTCAGGTATTGCTTGTATGTTTCTACCAATCCCACCAGAACACCAGCCAAAGCTAATCACAGACCTCGAGACTGACCCGTTTGTTGGACACGTGCTAAGCGCTGCCACTTGTGAGCTACATCAACGCTATGGCATGTTTTTAGCTCCATTTACCGCGGCTTTAACAACAATTAAGCACTGTCAATTTGGAAAAACAAGCACCGAAACAACAGGGGCTGGTGGAGAGGAAGACACAACTTGTTCGCTATAGTATGTTTAACTCGGCTATAGCATGTGCTTAACTACACTATTACAGGTGCTTAACTCCGATATAACAGGTGCTTAAATCCGCTATAACAGGTGCTTACTAAGAGCTGTTAATTGGACAAATAAATTTTGTAAGTAAACATGAAAGAAACGAACACAAATCAAGGGGAGACAACACAGGTGGAGATAACGTCAGTGACCACTACAAAAAACGCTAAAAGGGTTGCGGCAGGACGAAAGGGTGCTGCAGCTTGACAAGCCAATCAAAATAAGCTTCTGACAGAGCTCCAAGAGGCTAAGGCCGTACTTACAGATGCTAGAGACGAAGCCATTGAGCCAATATCAACGAGCAAGCCTCCGGAAAGGTGGGCGTGGCCAACATGGGCTGTGCTTGTCGGCGGCGTTGGGGTGTTTAGACTAGCATTGTATTGGTACAGGCAGAAACTAGCTTCACACTCTCAACAGGTTGTGGTACAAAAGCCTCCGGACGCTCATTTAAAGGATCCGTTTTATATGGAATAAGATGACAATACCAATTACTGATGGAAAAATGCTCGTCAATGCTCTGTACCACGGTGCAGTTGTTTCCGGTATTTCAATAGGTTATGCCAAGCTTGCTACGATGGCTCTGGGTGGTGGGGTACCACGTCTTGATTTCACTCCACGGGACCTGGCTATGGATGTTGCCTATTTATCACTAGCCATGGCCACAAAGGATATGCTAATTAAACAAGGAATCTTACCAGTTGATATACTGAAATAATGGCCACACTCGCGCTACTTGTTGGAGGTGCTCTTGTTAACGCCCTTGCATTCTCTGGGAACAACTTTTTATTCTCTGAATTACGAGGTAGCCAAGTGGATGCAGAACGTAAACGCCATGATATGGCAATCGAGCAGCTTCAATCGGCTCAGGCAGCATGGGCCAAGAAGAGAACTGAGTGTTTAGACTTCTTCAATGAGCAACAGCGCCAACAGGGACATTTCGAGCATACTTTTCAGGATGCGGACGAGGCTATGAATGAGTACTCCCTGATTACGGGTAAAACCGTTGACCCGCTGGGCTCTGAGCCGCAGCTTTCAGACTTCTACGAGCCCTCAGATGGTTAAAAAGACCGTAAGGTGGCATTCATTATACTGGGTATGGCTGTGAATGGGCTGGTTGCATACAGGCTTGCTAAGTAGGTCATTTGGAGACTCAAGCCTATACTGTATATGGATCGTCGCATGCAAAAGATCTGCTATAGTCCTAAGGGCTACTGGAAAGGCATTACAGCTATTTAAAAGCTGGCCACAGAAGCGAGGGGTTTTGAGGAAGTTGCCAGGGGGTGGCTAACAAAGCAAGCTGGCAAATCTACCAGCCAGTGCCAAAACACATTCCCAGGTCAAAGTTTGATGTACCTGCTCATAATGAGGTTCACCAAGCCGATCTCTTATTTCTTCTTTATGTCGTTGTGGAATAGGGGAACGCTTTAACCGCACCCTTGCTGAGGGGCTCTTGGGACACCAGTATGCCGTAGAGTTAAAGGATAATGGAAAACGATTGACTGGGTGGGTTTCTCAGCTGCAGGCTGTAGTCTCTGCGATAAATAATGAGGTGACCCGGTTGACTGGGAAAAAACCCCCTAAAGATGCTATAAAGGCAAAACAAAAGCCCTCTTCAGTCGTACCAGGGCGCCCGCTGGGGGTCAAAGAGCAAAAACTTCTCTCTGGTGTTGGCATTCGCTACCTCTACCAGCCTGGTGAGGTAGAGCAAGACCAGCGCCGGCGGGTCACTGACCCTGTGTGGTCACTCGATGTTTACCTTATATGACGCTCTGTCACTAAATTTGGTGAGCCTGTACTTTACTCTTTGTTGGATGGAGCGCTCTGTGGCTTTGTGAAGGAGGAGCTGATTGTGGTGCCATCTGATACCCAGTTGCCACCAGATGGTATTACAAATTAGACATTAGAGATCTATAGATATAACAATGGTAGTATATGACCATAAGTGCCCGTGGATATTACTCGGAAAGAAAGACCCCTGTAACAAGCCCTGTACGCATCTCAGACAGATATAAGATAAAACATGGTGTCGTTAATCTTCTTTGAACGGGTTGTCAGAAGGCTATAAAAAATAATAAGGTAGGATTGTGTATGGATTGTGGGTTCAATAAAGTCAACCACAGTCGTCTTCGTCAAAAGAAAAAAAATTGATTCACAACAGACTGCAGGTGGCGCCACTGAACGGGGATTCCTTGTATTCCACTGTATAGAAATAGAAATCATGTGGCGCTGTCAGCAAGGTCAAAATTTGTCCGCTGTATAGTTGTTGTCTTTTGTGTATCAAAAAACTTCCTTTTAGGCTAAGGGAACTGTATTGTAAACATGACTCATAATGAGCGAGCACTTGAAGCCCAAAACGATTATGTTTCAATTCACGGTTTTAAGCCTCCTTATCCACGCTCTAAGGTTGCAATCAAAGCACTACAAGTGCGTTATGAATATGACCGTACATACAAGGAGATATTGGCTATATTAAGGGCTGGGGTGGCTTGCACCCCTGTCCCCACCGCTGCCCCACACAGACCAGTCCCTGCCCCATGCAGACCAGTCCCTGCCCCACGCAGACCAGTCCCCGCAACCCAGTCTGCAGTCCCCACAGCGCGTCTTGAATTCAAGAAGACTAAGTGGGCTGTTAAAAACTATTTGCGTGGATGGGTGATGAACGTTCCTGAATCTCACCCCCTTGGCTTGGACCTTATGATGTTCTTTAAGGGCATGCGTCGGAAGATGCATAAAGTTTTGACTGGTGAGCTGGAAGAGCTAGGTGGAATCAAGTGTCAGTTCGCCCTTAAGGTAAGACTCTCCAAGCACGCCGATGATGACAGCACTGAGTATGTTGAGCCTGTGTTGCGTAATAAGCAGCAGGTGGTTCTCTCCTCAGAAGACCTGGAAGTTGCGCTGGACCAGAGTGTTGTTAATATCCAAGAGCGGTTGGTGAAGTGGACCAGCCAAGGTTCCGGCTGGGAGTTTGAGGCGGTCACATATTGATATTGCCAACTACCGACCGTTGAAGGGTGGCTCCTACCTGCGACTGCCGGCTGCGCTAGCAGCTAAGCAAGCCATCATAATTGTAAAGAACTGGGACGACTTCTGCATTCTATGGGCTATTGTTGCCGCTCTGCACCCGGTTGCCAAGGACCCACAGCGACCATCAAAATATAACATTCAGTAGCTTTTGGATCTGCTGGAGGGTGCAGGTGTAGAATATCCTACACAAGTGTCGCATGTTGAGAAGATAGAAAAGCATGCTAACCTAGCCTTGAACGTTTTTGGCTGGGATGGAAAGACCACTATCGTACACTATCGTAAACCTCATGTTGATTGAGAAGGACGGCAAGTTTCATTACACGCAAATAAAAGACCTGAACCACTTGCTGTATGACCAGACGAACATAAAGAGCGCAAGTTCTTCTGTGAGCTATGTCTGCATGGATATACCTCAGAGGGTCTGCTCCTGGCGCATAAAACCTGAGTGCATGGGTGTAGGGCAAACTGCTGTGCGAGTGGATATGCCTGAGGAAGGGAAGAACATATGATCCTTCCTGAACTAGCAGTAACAGCTTGCTGCACCCTCAGTTATCTATGCTGACTTTGAGGCGCTTACAATGAAGCTTCCGGGTCCTGTGCTTAATCCTGGTAAGAGCAACACACAGATAACGCAGGAACACCAAGGATGCGGCAACGGCTATGTGGTTGTTCGTTGTGATGGTAAGACCGAACCCCCTGTTGTTTACAGAGGAAACGATGCCGTGGAGAAGTTCTTACAGGCTCTGCAGTAGGAGGAGCAAAAGATCAAAGCAGTTCTGTCCATGCCTGTCCCTATGCGAATGACTCGGGAGGATAGATGGGCACATAAGGCTGCAACCCACTGTCATGTATGCAAGGAAAAACTGGGCTGTGACTCTGTCCGCGATCACTGCCATATAACAGGCTTGTACAGAGAGCCGGCCCATAACGTGTGCAATCTAAAACTTCGGCTGTGGTTTTCCATAACCTGCGGGGCTATGACTTCCATCTCTTGATGCAGGGTATAAGCAAGGTGGAGGGGAACATCAACTATATCCCCAACAACATGGAGAAATATATTTCCCTGCTGCTTGGACAGTTGTGCTTTATTGACAGCGTGCAGTCCCTCCTGGCCTCCCTTGATAAGCTGGTGTCGGCTAACAAC
>JAXDRA010000516.1:0-15511 GCA_034190875.2 Urechis unicinctus | reverse complement strand
CTGACTCCAAAATGACGAATTTTACCGCATCGTACAAAGTCATTTAGCGTTCGGACAACTTGCTCGACTGGGGTCATAGGGTCAAAGCGGTGCATCTGAGGTCATACAAATGACTTAGATTATGTGGTTTTCGAAGTCTGACGCTGGAGTTTGCAACCCAGGTTGATACTGCACATAACGTTACCAATAATATCAATAGTTTAATTGCACTGAAAAAATCATTTTGGCTTATGACGTTTTGAAATATATTTCATAGACGCTTGGACAACGAGGTCAAACGAGTGAGCAAAGGTCAATGATCCCTGCTACGTTACACCGGCGTATACTAATACATCTATCAGGACTGTTCATGAATCAGAGCACACCTGTGTGTGGACACTTACCAGGTAAATATCGAGGTAGGGTGATTGCAGATTAGAGAGCGTCTTTTCTAGACTGGCCACCAGGTGTTTGCGACTGGAGCCCAACGCGTTACAGTTCGATTTGTCGATGTGTGTCCCCGCTTTACTGGTCACCACAAACTTCTCCCGCTCTCTTGACTGAAAACAAAGAAAAATATTGCCATTTTCAGGGAATGGTTTTGCGAATACGTATTTCACTATATGGGGGTATTCTCTGTTGGTAATGATTCGGTCTCAGGAATCATCCGGATTTTATGGTGCGTTTTCGGCCCATTCCACGGGCCCAAAAAAACCCTACGACAAGGGAATCCTCACCATTTGGGTGGCTTGCTTGAAGGCATATTCACGAGAATGTATACCTCCATATGTATCTCGTTGGATGGTCACGTGGGTGAAATAGGGAATCACCAGTGTGCGTGGTGTCCGAGCGTGTTCTTCCCTTATCATCTATGTAACTTTGCAGTAACACATATGTCGTAATGAATGACACCCACACGCGATAATCAGGATTGTACCCGAGGCTTTAGAGTTACCCATGAGTAAAATAGCTCATTGTTTGGTTCAGGGTTGCTAAGATATTGAATGTTGTTATCAGTTCGTGTCTCATTTATGGATTGGCCCCGACGATATGTATTCAAATTCACAATTAAATCACTCGAACATTTCCAGTTTTTATTGCATACGTCGGATGAGGGTCAAATTACAAAGTCACTACCACTGGAGAAAAATAATCGAAGTAGGTCGCTTAAACAATATTTGTAGCTTGGTGTTACGTTAGCTTATGTCTTGTTGTATAGATTCTGCGTCTGATTGATACATATTGTGTCTACTTATTGATATTAACTGCTTAACTCTAATCTCTATTGGAAACATATTCAATATTTCCAAGGATTGAGATATTTTTCATGTTATGTCATCGCTCATGGCAGAGTTGGTGGTCCCTTAGTCCGGAGTAACCTGACACGGCTGTCTCGCTCTGCAGATGTTATCATTTCACAACTAAGCTTAAAACATTTCTTTAAGTGATTTTCGTCAGACAAGCAGATTTGGAGAGCGCCCAAGCTTTAACACCTGCAAGATACGACTGCTATCAAATGCCTCCATAGACTTGCCATGTTAGAGCTGTGGTGATCTGCCAGGGACTGTCATCATGAGGCGATGATAAAAAAAGACTGATTCACCATAAGGAGAGTAATGTGATAAGGTTGTTTGCTCCTTCCGGTATTGTTTGTCATATAGAGCTGGTTATTCCAACAAGAGATTGTATAGTTTTGTCATTGGTGTATTTCTCTACACAATTGAGACAACCGAAGACTTTCCAATTTTGATCCACTTCCGTGACGTTTTGAGATAAATTCCAAACAGACATGCAAACTGACATATAAACACAAGTCGTAGGGATTTCTGAAGGATGTAATACGGAAAAGCAGAAAAATAATGAAGTTTCCCTTGTGCAACAGATATATAATGAAAACCAGCGACGAACATAGCTACATAGCAGCTCACCTTGCCAACCATTGACCGACGATACATTCCGCTTCTCCATGGCTGTACAAGTCGGCGGTGTCGAGGTAGTTCCCACCAGCTTCTTTATAGGCGTTCATGATGGCAACAGCTGTATCATCGTCAGCGCTGGGGCGATCAACCTGCAGATAAAACTAATACTTCATGGGCAATACAACAGTACACAAGACCACTCGCATTGCCACGCAAATAAATTGAGAGGACAGTCGAACAACTAGCAAACGTATTTGATAAACTCGCCATGTGCATCCTTGACCATATTTACCACCCTGTGGGTCCGGGGGTATAATATATATAGGCCCACTGTATCCTTTTGCACGTCTCAAGGGGCGACTAATAGGGTTTAGCCCACGGCCGAGGGCTGCGACGAGTGTCGGTGGGCAATGGGGCCAGATAGTTGAGTGTAGCAAGGGCCATATCTGCAACGCACTGCTGTGGCCCGGATTTCGCCTAGATGAGAAACTTGGACGCCATTGTTTAGTCAATCAGCTTGTTGCGACTTGCCTAAAGTTAATTTTGGCATTTTTATCTTTTTCACCTTTCAGTTTTAGCACATTTTCATCAACATCGATTTCCACCTTTTCCCCCATTTATCCTCTTGATAAGCCCCACTGAGCTGAAACCACGCTCACATTCTGCAGTAGAGGCAGAGAGAGTTAGGAGAAGATCCACCAAGAGGAACAGGTTCACACATTCTTCACCATACTGTCTGTTCATGTGGGGCCAGCTGTTCATGGCCCTGTGAACGTTCATGTTCTCTGATGCCTTTTTTTCTGTTTGCGAGTGCTCTGCATTATTTACAATGCATAAAACTTATTTCATGGTCAAGTACCAGCCATTTCCCTTATCTTCCCCGAATCGTCTCGCATCCACTTCTCCTTGAACTTCCTTGTTCTGTGATCTCTTTCGTAGGTTCTTGCCGTTACCTTTTGTTCCTCTCAGAAAAGCGCAAGGTTGACAGTTGATGCCCCAACAAGCCATCGTCATAGCTGACATGTTAAAGAGACTGTTCAGCCCCATATAAGGAAAGTGGTTGCCTAGCAAGCTGCTTCGTAACAGCACCTTGGAAACCAAAAATGTTACATTTTCAGACTTTCAGTCGCTACGCGGCGCTGTGGTCTCAGAAAAAAAGATCCTTGCTTCGACAGTCGCCATTTATGTTGTCGGACATTATCCTTCCTGCTTGTCGGTCTAATGTGTGCACAATTATGCCCACAACTTGAATGAGTGAAGATTTTATGAAATCTACATTATGTAACTAAAGTGGAAGAATACACATCGTTAGCGAGGTAAATTCAGAGCGCGTTATGATTTACAGCTAACATTCGTGTAGTTCATGGTTTTAGGGAGGCACCGTTATCGATGGAACGACATAACTGAATAAAACAGATCTCCACAGTATATCATGAACATTTCCAGTCAAATAATAATGTTAAAAACTTATCAACATAACTTCCATCATGTAAACTCGGCAGCACAAATTAGAAGATGTCATAACTTACGTCCGCGTTAATCGTAGTAATGTAATAACGAAATGATCCCTGATTGCCTTATATGTGGCTGAACAGTCTCTTTAAGCTGGCTAGAATATGAGGTAGCCGAGAACGGACATACGCGACGACGTTCATAAGCTTAACGTTGACTAGGCAAAGAAACTCCGCCTCTGACAGCTCCGCACTGTTTACTACTTTCGATCTCTCACATCCGAGCTGTAGAGGCGAAGCGCTGCCTGCGAGATTTCGGAGCTTCCGAAGTCAGAACGACCGATGAACTCGCTAAAAACTTACCAAAGCCCTCCAAGAAAAAAAAATTGTGACAAAATGCAAGATTATACCACAAAATGATACGAGGACTGTTTCTATTACTACAGTTTTGTCTAATTGTTCTGTTTGAGCAGTAAAATACGGCACATCATGAAACTTTCTTCAAAAACTCAACATGGCTGACTCCCACAATGCAACATAATAGAGTTAATACTTGTTAATACGCTATGATATTGCTCATGTTTTCGATTCGCGCGGTAGCCATGTTGGACAACAATATTAAAATTGTGTTGGATTTCGTCGATTCTGTGGATTGAGGAGTATGATTGTTGCTGAACTCTAGGCAAGTGTGATGGTAAGACATTTATGGATATGAAAATGTATGTTTTTTAAACTGTCCCTTGTCTGCATTGCGAGAAGGAGCAAATTTGCTTATATCGCTCAAGATTCTGCCATACGGACCCTCGCCCCTAAGGTGTCATCAGATCACCAAAACACCAGGAGCGAGTTGCCTTGCGCCGTTTATCTACGTCGTAAGGCTCGAAATGAGGTGTTTCGCACTGCGAAAGCTGTTGGTTTTATTCGCTGCGGATCAGATAACAACTCAGTCTCGTACACCCAGCTTACAGTGTCGACCTACTGTGTGTAAAAAATTTCTATCACCAATGTTTAATCTTTTTCACGAGTAATTGGCTGGCTGATACTAAAAGCAAATAGCGCAAACAATGCGAGTTTGGCGTGATCATTCTTCCAAAGTCGCGCGCTGACCAACGATTGGCTGTCTGTTACGATTTTTATTAATTATTCATGAGGAAAGGCGCAAACGCCAGGCTGCCTCTTGCTGCAGCCAAACTCAAACGGTGGCAGCATACAAAAAAATCCTGAGGCGAGGTTTTGCCATGGAAAAAATTGACTCGCCAGCGGACGACTGAATTGGGTACCGCCACTCGCCCGAGCCTGATTTTACCCGCCATTGACGGGCGGGCGAGAGCTAATTTCCACCCCTGAGATATATATATATATATATATATATATATATATATATATATATATATATATAGATATATATATATATATAGATATATATATATATAGATATAGATATATATATATATAGAGAGATAGATATAGAGATATAGATCTATAGATCTCTCTCTCTCTATATATATCTCTATCTCTCTAGAGAGAGAGATATCTCTCTCTATCTCTCTATCTCTCTCTAGAGATCTCTCTATAGATCTCTATCTCTATCTCTATCTCTCCTCTATCTCTATATATCTCTCTCTCTCTCTCTCTCTCTCTCTCTATCTCTCTATCTCTCTATATATATCTATATATATATCTATATATATATATGTTGCAGAGACTAAGGCAGCGCACCAAGTGTGCTATTACTTATTGATGGAACTGCACTAAGTATCATTTTATTAAGTGACGTACTGAAAACATAACATCAACGCTTCCAATAAATACGTTCTCACCGCATGTTTCTGATCACCAAACGTGGAAGTACCAAGACTTATATTGGCCACTTTGATCCCAGTATTCCCCAGGTAATTCAGCGGTAGTGTCGCCATGTTATCTGTTCTTTGTCGAATTCTCATCGAACCTGTTGTACCCCAGAATGTTTATATTTCGCTGCTATCAATCCGCCCACTGTTCATGCCAATGGACTTCGTTCCTGTAAATACTTGTGTACCACAATTATCGTCTGGATTTGAAGCATAATAGCACCATCTGACTGACTTGCAGTATCACCTGTGTTAATGAGTATAACCCGCACAATGTTCGGTGCAATGTACATTCAACAGTTTTGTCAGCTACTTTCATGGTGAATTTAAGTTTAAACACCAGAAGGCAAGTATTCTTACACTATTGTGGAGTGATGTGGAATTGGATGATAGCACAGAGGACAACTTTGACATGTCCACTTGTAAGCAATGACTAGCAGACTATAATTAAGGAATGGGAGCATCCCCTTTCAAAGAAGGAAGTGCCACCTCACGTGATCATCTGAATCACGTGAGATCCACAATCTCTACCGTAAACAGTCAAGTTGTCAGGTGCTGGAATCAACAATATCAACTGTCAAATGTCATTGAATTGTATTTAATTGAAAAATTGCAATCGGTGCCTTAACTTATAAACCTTACTTAGATACAATGGGGACAAAAACAAAAACTGATGTGACGTCTTATTGACATCATAACGGACAACAGCGGCAGCGTGACTTTATATCAACTTCATAACGGATAGCATTCTATTGAATAATTGACGTCGCTGCAGTGAATACCCGCAATGTGAAACGCTAATAAATAAGGAATTTCTTCCAAATCATAAAAAATTATGTTGCGTTAAACTAGCCTATTATCGTCAGAACATGAGTCCTATTCTTGGTCCCTGCTATTGTTAAGTCCGTTAGTCATTTACAAAATATGGCGCATGACATCCGTCGCTGAGAAAGGCGGAGCTTGAGCGATAATATCAGAGAATGATGGAATGGAGCATACGTATTTACACGAGCTGGTCGCTATCCATTTGTATGTTTGCTGATATTGATGAATTGTCGATTATTTATTGTTCCAATACCTAGATACTTTTACAATCGATTCATTTGAGCAACGGAAACATCTCATCCTCACAACAAAATGGTATTGCAATGAAGAGATATCAAACTGAGGATATTTTCAGGAAAGCCGAGCTGCTGCGGCATTCCTCACCAGGGTGTAGTTGTCGGGGATCGGGTAAAACTCAGATGCTTCGTTCAGACGCTGTACCTACACGTGCCACCCATGTCAACAACAAACAGAACAAATAATGATGGGGTCAAGACAGATTCTCGGTGATGAGGGCGAGGATGCGTCATGGTGATGTCAGGATTCGAGTGTGTTATTGCAGAAAAAATTATCATATAAATATGTGATATATTTATCAAAGGCTCTCCGATGTCGATTCAAGGCTTTAATAAAACTGTTGGTCTACATTTACATGTATTGTATGTCTGTTTCAGCATCTACATCAACTTCTAATCGTTATCTAATCACATTGTCACACGAGAGTCAATGCCGTTCTGGTATATAACGCACCTGTTCAGGTGTGAGATGCCAGTCAGCAGCAGCAGCAGCCATCTGGCCTTGTAGCTGCTCCACAGACTTGGCTCCAGCTACAACTGATGGTACTACATCCTGATGGAGGAGCCATTTAATGGCCACCTGAGCCACTGTCTTATCTGGAACACAATCACACAGATATATAATCAATGCACGGCGCAGTGGACAACACAACTTTATATGTGCATGAATAGCTTACTGTATCTAAAATTATTTGAAGAATTTTCGCCTGAGACTTTCAAATTTCTAATATCAATAAAAGGCGACACCCATTGTGACATTGCAACCACGAAGGGTGGAACTATTGGTAAGGAGGTGAATTTGTAGCTAAGAGACAGGATAAGATCCGAACATATGGTGGTCATAATGAATGCATAAACACAAACATGCTTATGAAACAAATCCTAACGGTTGATGGGATCAATACCCCACAACTCACTGGATTGCTTAGCGATTTCTTCCATTACATCTATGAGTGTGTAGAAGTCCTCATTGGCTCCATATGTGTCCCACTTTGTTGTTTTGTTTGTTTTCCGTTCCGGGTATTGTGTACTCCATGCTATGCGGCTGTCACTTGGGGGTCCCTGCGTTTCTCGGCGAACCTTCCCTGACAACCAACCCCTACAGGACACACAAATCGGAAGGAAATACGAATGGGTTTTCAGATCATATGGTATTTTAATAGTAAATATACAGTGCTGACCCTGATGGAGCCTTGAGTTTGCACAGATATCGGCTAAAACAGGGTTTAAATCGCGTCTGAGGAATCGTTACGACTTTTACACCATTATGATAAAAAAATAATTTTATGGCCGCTCGGAATCAAGATGAAATGAAATCATAACGGTTCTGTCCGTCTCTTTCCTTCTGGGCACTGACCCTTTGAGTGCTCCCCATGGCGTGAGTGAGACTCCCTCAGCGCGACACACCTCTGTCACTTCAAACTCCGCCCCTCTACACAGCAGGCTGTACTCACACTGTGGTCCATGCAGCATTAAAAAAATTCAATTGTTGTAAGACTGCAAGAATTCGGTAAATTTCGGAATTTATAGCTATAATAATTAGCCACCTGGCAAAATATTATAAATGTGTTTAGGAATGCCATTTGTTGTCAATTGTGGCTGTAACATATGATTAATTGCTGCATCTTTCAGGTGTAACTTGAAAAAGTGATCAGCTACATAAAAAAACATAAACATAGACCTTATTGAATGTTTCTTACCTGGTTCACACAAGGTCCTTCAAGACCAGCGAATTTGCAATAATCGACTGTTTTCTGCAGCTGCCATCCTAAATAATTGCTGACTCCAAAATGACGAATTTTACCGCATCGTACAAAGTCATTTAGCGTTCGGACAACTTGCTCGACTGGGGTCATAGGGTCAAAGCGGTGCATCTGAGGTCATACAAATGACTTAGATTATGTGGTTTTCGAAGTCTGACGCTGGAGTTTGCAACCCAGGTTGATACTGCACATAACGTTACCAATAATATCAATAGTTTAATTGCACTGAAAAAATCATTTTGGCTTATGACGTTTTGAAATATATTTCATAGACGCTTGGACAACGAGGTCAAACGAGTGAGCAAAGGTCAATGATCCCTGCTACGTTACACCGGCGTATACTAATACATCTATCAGGACTGTTCATGAATCAGAGCACACCTGTGTGTGGACACTTACCAGGTAAATATCGAGGTAGGGTGATTGCAGATTAGAGAGCGTCTTTTTCTAGACTGGCCACCAGGTGTTTGCGACTGGAGCCCAACGCGTTACAGTTCGATTTGTCGATGTGTGTCCCCGCTTTACTGGTCACCACAAACTTCTCCCGCTCTTGACTGAAAACAAAGAAAAATATTGCCATTTTCAGGGAATGGTTTTGCGAATACGTATTTCACTATATGGGGGTATTCTCTGTTGGTAATGATTCGGTCTCAGGAATCATCCGGATTTTATGGTGCGTTTCGGCCCATTCCACGGGCCCAAAAAAACCCTACGACAAGGGAATCCTCACCATTTGGGTGGCTTGCTTGAAGGCATATTCACGAGAATGTATACCTCCATATGTATCTCGTTGGATGGTCACGTGGGTGAAATAGGGAATCACCAGTGTGCGTGGTGTCCGAGCGTGTTCTTCCCTTATCATCTATGTAACTTTGCAGTAACACATATGTCGTAATGACACCCACACGCGATAATCAGGATTGTACCCGAGGCTTTAGAGTTACCCATGAGTAAAATAGCTCATTGTTTGGTTCAGGGTTGCTAAGATATTGAATGTTGTTATCAGTTCGTGTCTCATTTATGGATTGGCCCCGACGATATGTATTCAAATTCACAATTAAATCACTCGAACATTTCCAGTTTTTATTGCATACGTCGGATGAGGGTCAAATTACAAAGTCACTACCACTGGAGAAAAATAATCGAAGTAGGTCGCTTAAACAATATTTGTAGCTTGGTGTTACGTTAGCTTATGTCTTGTTGTATAGATTCTGCGTCTGATTGATACATATTGTGTCTACTTATTGATATTAACTGCTTAACTCTAATCTCTATTGGAAACATATTCAATATTTCCAAGGATTGAGATATTTTTCATGTTATGTCATCGCTCATGGCAGAGTTGGTGGTCCCTTAGTCCGGAGTAACCTGACACGGCTGTCTCGCTCTGCAGATGTTATCATTTCACAACTAAGCTTAAAACATTTCTTTAAGTGATTTTCGTCAGACAAGCAGATTTGGAGAGCGCCCAAGCTTTAACACCTGCAAGATACGACTGCTATCAAATGCCTCCATAGACTTGCCATGTTAGAGCTGTGGTGATCTGCCAGGGACTGTCATCATGAGGCGATGATAAAAAAAGACTGATTCACCATAAGGAGAGTAATGTGATAAGGTTGTTTGCTCCTTCCGGTATTGTTTGTCATATAGAGCTGGTTATTCCAACAAGAGATTGTATAGTTTTGTCATTGGTGTATTTCTCTACACAATTGAGACAACCGAAGACTTTCCAATTTTGATCCACTTCCGTGACGTTTTGAGATAAATTCCAAACAGACATGCAAACTGACATATAAACACAAGTCGTAGGGATTTCTGAAGGATGTAATACGGAAAAGCAGAAAAATAATGAAGTTTCCCTTGTGCAACAGATATATAATGAAAACCAGCGACGAACATAGCTACATAGCAGCTCACCTTGCCAACCATTGACCGACGATACATTCCGCTTCTCCATGGCTGTACAAGTCGGCGGTGTCGAGGTAGTTCCCACCAGCTTCTTTATAGGCGTTCATGATGGCAACAGCTGTATCATCGTCAGCGCTGGGGCGATCAACCTGCAGATAAAACTAATACTTCATGGGCAATACAACAGTACACAAGACCACTCGCATTGCCACGCAAATAAATTGAGAGGACAGTCGAACAACTAGCAAACGTATTTGATAAACTCGCCATGTGCATCCTTGACCATATTTACCACCCTGTGGGTCCGGGGGTATAATATATATAGGCCCACTGTATCCTTTTGCACGTCTCAAGGGGCGACTAATAGGGTTTAGCCCACGGCCGAGGGCTGCGACGAGTGTCGGTGGGCAATGGGGCCAGATAGTTGAGTGTAGCAAGGGCCATATCTGCAACGCACTGCTGTGGCCCGGATTTCGCCTAGATGAGAAACTTGGACGCCATTGTTTAGTCAATCAGCTTGTTGCGACTTGCCTAAAGTTAATTTTGGCATTTTTATCTTTTTCACCTTTCAGTTTTAGCACATTTTCATCAACATCGATTTCCACCTTTTTCCCCCATTTATCCTCTTGATAAGCCCCACTGAGCTGAAACCACGCTCACATTCTGCAGTAGAGGCAGAGAGAGTTAGGAGAAGATCCACCAAGAGGAACAGGTTCACACATTCTTCACCATACTGTCTGTTCATGTGGGGCCAGCTGTTCATGGCCCTGTGAACGTTCATGTTCTCTGATGCCTTTTTTTCTGTTTGCGAGTGCTCTGCATTATTTACAATGCATAAAACTTATTTCATGGTCAAGTACCAGCCATTTCCCTTATCTTCCCCGAATCGTCTCGCATCCACTTCTCCTTGAACTTCCTTGTTCTGTGATCTCTTTCGTAGGTTCTTGCCGTTACCTTTTGTTCCTCTCAGAAAAGCGCAAGGTTGACAGTTGATGCCCCAACAAGCCATCGTCATAGCTGACATGTTAAAGAGACTGTTCAGCCCCATATAAGGAAAGTGGTTGCCTAGCAAGCTGCTTCGTAACAGCACCTTGGAAACCAAAAATGTTACATTTTCAGACTTTCAGTCGCTACGCGGCGCTGTGGTCTCAGAAAAAAAGATCCTTGCTTCGACAGTCGCCATTTATGTTGTCGGACATTATCCTTCCTGCTTGTCGGTCTAATGTGTGCACAATTATGCCCACAACTTGAATGAGTGAAGATTTTATGAAATCTACATTATGTAACTAAAGTGGAAGAATACACATCGTTAGCGAGGTAAATTCAGAGCGCGTTATGATTTACAGCTAACATTCGTGTAGTTCATGGTTTTAGGGAGGCACCGTTATCGATGGAACGACATAACTGAATAAAACAGATCTCCACAGTATATCATGAACATTTCCAGTCAAATAATAATGTTAAAAACTTATCAACATAACTTCCATCATGTAAACTCGGCAGCACAAATTAGAAGATGTCATAACTTACGTCCGCGTTAATCGTAGTAATGTAATAACGAAATGATCCCTGATTGCCTTATATGTGGCTGAACAGTCTCTTTAAGCTGGCTAGAATATGAGGTAGCCGAGAACGGACATACGCGACGACGTTCATAAGCTTAACGTTGACTAGGCAAAGAAACTCCGCCTCTGACAGCTCCGCACTGTTTACTACTTTTCGATCTCTCACATCCGAGCTGTAGAGGCGAAGCGCTGCCTGCGAGATTTCGGAGCTTCCGAAGTCAGAACGACCGATGAACTCGCTAAAAAAACTTACCAAAGCCCTCCAAGAAAAAAAAATTGTGACAAAATGCAAGATTATACCACAAAATGATACGAGGACTGTTTCTATTACTACAGTTTTGTCTAATTGTTCTGTTTGAGCAGTAAAATACGGCACATCATGAAACTTTCTTCAAAAACTCAACATGGCTGACTCCCACAATGCAACATAATAGAGTTAATACTTGTTAATACGCTATGATATTGCTCATGTTTTCGATTCGCGCGGTAGCCATGTTGGACAACAATATTAAAATTGTGTTGGATTTCGTCGATTCTGTGGATTGAGGAGTATGATTGTTGCTGAACTCTAGGCAAGTGTGATGGTAAGACATTTATGGATATGAAAATGTATGTTTTTTAAACTGTCCCTTGTCTGCATTGCGAGAAGGAGCAAATTTGCTTATATCGCTCAAGATTCTGCCATACGGACCCTCGCCCCTAAGGTGTCATCAGATCACCAAAACACCAGGAGCGAGTTGCCTTGCGCCGTTTATCTACGTCGTAAGGCTCGAAATGAGGTGTTTCGCACTGCGAAAGCTGTTGGTTTTATTCGCTGCGGATCAGATAACAACTCAGTCTCGTACACCCAGCTTACAGTGTCGACCTACTGTGTGTAAAAAATTTCTATCACCAATGTTTAATCTTTTTCACGAGTAATTGGCTGGCTGATACTAAAAGCAAATAGCGCAAACAATGCGAGTTGGCGTGATCATTCTTCCAAAGTCGCGCGCTGACCAACGATTGGCTGTCTGTTACGATTTTTATTAATTATTCATGAGGAAAGGCGCAAACGCCAGGCTGCCTCTTGCTGCAGCCAAACTCAAACGGTGGCAGCATACAAAAAAATCCTGAGGCGAGGTTTTGCCATGGGAAAAATTGACTCGCCAGCGGACGACTGAATTGGGTACCGCCACTCGCCCGAGCCTGATTTTACCCCGCCATTGACGGGCGGGCGAGAGCTAATTTCCACCCCTGAGATATATATATATATATATATATATATATATATATATAGATATATATATATATATATATATAGAGATATATATATATATATATATAGAGATAGAAGATATATAGATCTATATATATATATATATATATATATATATATAGATATATATATATATATCTATATATCTATATAGAGATCTATCTCTATATAGATATATCTCTCTCTATCTCTCTCTATCTATCTATATCTATCTCTCTCTATCTCTATCTCTCTCTATATCTCTCTCTCTCTCTATCTCTCTATCTCTCTCTCTATATATCTCTCTATCTCTCTATATATCTATATATATCTATATATATATATATATATATGTTGCAGAGACTAAGGCAGCGCACCAAGTGTGCTATTACTTATTGATGGAACTGCACTAAGTATCATTTTATTAAGTGACGTACTGAAAACATAACATCAACGCTTCCAATAAATACGTTCTCACCGCATGTTTCTGATCACCAAACGTGGAAGTACCAAGACTTATATTGGCCACTTTGATCCCAGTATTCCCCAGGTAATTCAGCGGTAGTGTCGCCATGTTATCTGTTCTTTGTCGAATTCTCATCGAACCTGTTGTACCCCAGAATGTTTATATTCGCTGCTATCAATCCGCCCACTGTTCATGCCAATGGACTTCGTTCCTGTAAATACTTGTGTACCACAATTATCGTCTGGATTTGAAGCATAATAGCACCATCTGACTGACTTGCAGTATCACCTGTGTTAATGAGTATAACCCGCACAATGTTCGGTGCAATGTACATTCAACAGTTTTGTCAGCTACTTTCATGGTGAATTTAAGTTTAAACACCAGAAGGCAAGTATTCTTACACTATTGTGGAGTGATGTGGAATTGGATGATAGCACAGAGGACAACTTTGACATGTCCACTTGTAAGCAATGACTAGCAGACTATAATTAAGGAATGGGAGCATCCCCTTTCAAAGAAGGAAGTGCCACCTCACGTGATCATCTGAATCACGTGAGATCCACAATCTCTACCGTAAACAGTCAAGTTGTCAGGTGCTGGAATCAACAATATCAACTGTCAAATGTCATTGAATTGTATTTAATTGAAAAATTGCAATCGGTGCCTTAACTTATAAACCTTACTTAGATACAATGGGGACAAAAACAAACTTGATGTGACGTCTTATTGACATCATAACGGACAACAGCGGCAGCGTGACTTTATATCAACTTCATAACGGATAGCATTCTATTGAATAATTGACGTCGCTGCAGTGAATACCCGCAATGTGAAACGCTAATAAATAAGGAATTTCTTCCAAATCATAAAAATTATGTTGCGTTAAACTAGCCTATTATCGTCAGAACATGAGTCCTATTCTTGGTCCCTGCTATTGTTAAGTCCGTTAGTCATTTACAAAATATGGCGCATGACATCCGTCGCTGAGAAAGGCGGAGCTTGAGCGATAATATCAGAGAATGATGGAATGGAGCATACGTATTTACACGAGCTGGTCGCTATCCATTTGTATGTTTGCTGATATTGATGAATTGTCGATTATTTATTGTTCCAATACCTAGATACTTTTACAATCGATTCATTTGAGCAACGGAAACATCTCATCCTCACAACAAAATGGTATTGCAATGAAGAGATATCAAACTGAGGATATTTTCAGGAAAGCCGAGCTGCTGCGGCATTCCTCACCAGGGTGTAGTTGTCGGGGATCGGGTAAAACTCAGATGCTTCGTTCAGACGCTGTACCTACACGTGCCACCCATGTCAACAACAAACAGAACAAATAATGATGGGGTCAAGACAGATTCTCGGTGATGAGGGCGAGGATGCGTCATGGTGATGTCAGGATTCGAGTGTGTTATTGCAGAAAAAATTATCATATAAATATGTGATATATTTATCAAAGGCTCTCCGATGTCGATTCAAGGCTTTAATAAAACTGTTGGTCTACATTTACATGTATTGTATGTCTGTTTCAGCATCTACATCAACTTCTAATCGTTATCTAATCACATTGTCACACGAGAGTCAATGCCGTTCTGGTATATAACGCACCTGTTCAGGTGTGAGATGCCAGTCAGCAGCAGCAGCAGCCATCTGGCCTTGTAGCTGCTCCACAGACTTGGCTCCAGCTACAACTGATGGTACTACATCCTGATGGAGGAGCCATTTAATGGCCACCTGAGCCACTGTCTTATCTGGAACACAATCACACAGATATATAATCAATGCACGGCGCAGTGGACAACACAACTTTATATGTGCATGAATAGCTTACTGTATCTAAAATTATTTGAAGAATTTTCGCCTGAGACTTTCAAATTTCTAATATCAATAAAAGGCGACACCCATTGTGACATTGCAACCACGAAGGGTGGAACTATTGGTAAGGAGGTGAATTTGTAGCTAAGAGACAGGATAAGATCCGAACATATGGTGGTCATAATGAATGCATAAACACAAACATGCTTATGAAACAAATCCTAACGGTTGATGGGATCAATACCCCACAACTCACTGGATTGCTTAGCGATTTCTTCCATTACATCTATGAGTGTGTAGAAGTCCTCATTGGCTCCATATGTGTCCCACTTTGTTGTTTTGTTTGTTTTCCGTTCCGGGTATTGTGTACTCCATGCTATGCGGCTGTCACTTGGGGGTCCCTGCGTTTCTCGGCGAACCTTCCCTGACAACCA
>JAXDRA010000515.1:2500-31275 GCA_034190875.2 Urechis unicinctus | reverse complement strand
TTCAGTTTTTAATGAGTCCGTTCTGACAGAGAGGGTCAGTCGTAAGCGACCACTACCTAATTAGAACAGTGATTCTGTCTTATCGACTAGAGTCAAGTGTGAAGGTAAATAATAATCTTTCCACTGAGATTCTCATCATAAGTTGTTAAGCCATACACAAACTAAATCAGTTAACATTTGTTCAATGTTGTGTCTGCATGTGGATAGTAAATGCAGATAGGACCAAACCTACAGAGAATGTAGAGAACTCAAGGGATGAAAATCATACTTCTGAAGTATCTAGTGCTTGTAATACAACACAAATGGCAGCGACTATGAAATCTTCCCTAGACTAATCGTAAGGGGGGAAAGTTTCGCAAATGTGTCACTTTAGCGTACATGCAGTTTATCATCATGGGCATCGGACTTGCTCCTGCTGCAAAAGTTCATAATGAAAACAAAATGTTATATTTGGATAGTTGATATTAAATAATTAAAACAGATATGTAAGGGGCATATTTTGTTCAGCGATCGTGAACATAGTGTCAGTTGCCTTCTGGCGTGTTACTTGTCGCCACAACATAAACTCTGGCGCACCCATGATCCTGTTTGTATATCAAAATATGTGACGTATAATATTGAGTATGCCAAACGCAACCTAATTTTTCTCCTATTTGAAGAACCTCGATATTGCGATATTCTGCGATGGAACAGGCGCTGTCATGAATTTAACATATCAACAGGTCTTCTTCTCTTGCCTGAATCATATAATTTGTTTTTGGGGATTTACGTCACTTTCAACAAGCAGGTGATATTGCGACGGTTATGAATGAAAATGAGTGTGACGCATCGGCAGCATCCCTTATTTGACTCAATCAAAGTCTTTAATTTCCCGTCCTCCCTCGCTCACTCTTACTCACTCACTGACTCTCACTCGCTCACTCGCTCATTCGATCACTAACTCACCTGCTCACTCACTCAAACACTAACTCACTCACCCAATCACCCGTCGCTATCTCGGTCACTTACTCACACACTAACACACTAACTCACTCTCACACTCACTCATCAATCACCAACTCACTCACTCGCTCACAAACTAACTCAATCATTCACTCACTCACTGACTCACTCACTCACCAGCTAATTCACTCACGCAATCGCACACTCACTCACTTACACACCCACTTACTCACGCACATACTAATTCACTCGCTCACAAGCTCACTCAATTACTTACCGGGCATTGTTAAATGCAAGGATGATATGAATGATTATGAAGTCAGAATTTGTAACTTAAACGCAGAAATTGCGCTTGATGCAATATCGTGATTGATGCGATCTTTCAGCGGGGGCTCAAAAGGGTAAATCCCGTGTCGGCGGTTGATTGATGAACTGAGCCGTCGGCTTTGACGGATCTCCTTCTTTGCTGCCTCCTAGTGATGATGAGGATGAATGCGTATACGATGGCTGTCGAGGCCGATCCTAGACCGACATCTACTCTAGCAGTCAAGGCAGACAGAGACGTCGTCTGGTGCCGTGCTTTCCCCTGCTCTTTCTTCCGGTCAGTGCGGTATTGCTCGAAGTCCGTCAGGCCGTCTTTGCAGGTCTTTTGCAACAACAATCTGTTCTTGGGGTGTCTCTACCAGGTGACAGAGCCGATGTTAAATGATTTCAGCGTCGCCTTAAGGAAGTCTTTGTACCTCTTGTATTGGCCGCCCTGGAGGTGTAGAATAGAGCCTTGTGTATTCAATAGCCCTCCATACGCACTACATAAACTGACTAGCGTTGCTGAGCCTTCATGAGGAGGGCGTCAGTCCCAGTGACGCCAGACCTCTCCAGTTCCTCTCTCTCCGGTACACAGTACACCCACAAGATGCCGCAGATCCTTCTTAGGCAATGAAGATGAACTGGTCCAGCATCTTCACATGCTGTTGGTACCACGGGCATCCGTCAGCAGCAAGGTTAGCACAGCAGCACGATAGACGCCAAACATTGCGCGGAGCCTGATACCTCGATCCGACCACAGCTTATGCTGTAGACGTCTGAAGTTGGCACTGGCTATGTTATTTCGTCGTTTCTGGTCGGGGCCGTCTTCTTTATATTGATGGTCAACCAATAGTGGGTTGCGGCTCCTGAGAAGTTGTCGACAGCACTTTATAGGTCAACCCCGGTGTGGGCCATGAGTGCGCAGTCGTCAGCAAAGGGAAGCTGGAGCAGCAGCAGGAACGTCGCCTTGGTTCTCACCTTTAACTGCTGGAGGTTGAAAATGCTGCCGTCACCTCTGAACCGAGTGACTATTCAGCAGCTGGTCGAATTGCTGTGCCCATCTTTTAGTGATCAGCCGTGACTTCTTGATCTATGAATGGCACTCTAGGTCGAACAGAGGGCTATCTCCTCTCGACTGTGGTGGTAGACTGTCTTGACTCCTGCGAAGAACGTATTCATGTCCTTTACATCGTCGGCTGCTTGCAGTTCCTCCGTCTTTTCCAACCACAACTTGTTCTTCATGTCACGCAGCTTAACTTGGGCCAGCTGCTTTACCTGGTAGTAACGTTCTTTTTTTGATTGCTACGTTATCAGTATGGGCGGTGTGGAGACGAGCAGGCAGTGGTTCCACTTCAGCATAGCTTTTGTCAAACCAGTACTCACGTTTGCGACCTGCGTGGCCAACCGCATCCACAGTGACCTGGTAGAGTCCGCAAAATCCAACAAATTTAGATGGCTGCCTCCAATAAGAGTCCAGTCAGATGATTGAATATAGTAATTATACATGTTATATCATTCCAGTATTATAGATTACTTCACAGAAAACCAAGGGCGCATATAACTGGTATAATGACCAGGTCGCGTGTGATAGAGGTCAATTTGGGTCACTACCTAGTGATTGAATTGACTAGAAGATTGACGTTCGATGCATATTCAGAAACACCAGACTTACACAATATGTTGTCACGGACTATCGGATGTAGACTCCTTGAAACTGGAGGAAAACAGAGAAATATCCCAAAAACGAACATTAGAAGCATCAAACAACGCTATGCTGATCACCTTTTATACAGAAAATATTGCCGCGATCTACCAATAACATATGCATATGCAGCATCGCACGTATACCACATCTGTTTAACACTAATGATGTTGTAACTGCTACCACTACTATGACCATAACACGAATTACAGCTGATGCTTCCGTGTTTAACGACTCAAACCAAGCATATATTAATGGCGAACGACATGAAATTAAGCTTTATGAATTTAGAAAAAATGACATTTAACGTATCCCACACCTTCAGATGCGCTATATTTGATGTAGTGCTGCTGAAATACTGCTTATCAATCCACATACTTCAAATTAACAATCCCATAGCTGCTATGCGTCTGAGCTATTAAATTTCATACAATTACGTGGATGACATATTTCATTATTGGGAGGTGCTTGTTGAGAGCACTAAGGTACCTAAATCGGCGTATGATATTGGGCATGCCAATCTCATCTTAATTTGTCATATTTTTGAAGAACCTTGATATTGCTAATATACCAAAATGGAATAGACGCTGTCGCGCATGTATCATATCAACAGCTCTACTTTTCTTGCCTCAGCCATATATATTTTGTTTTGGGGGTTTTAAGTCCCTTTCAACAACGAGGTCATATCGCGACGGTTGTGGATGAAGATTATATTTACACTCCGGAAGCATTCCTTATTTGGCCGCGCCCACTTGGTTTCCCAGTCCAGACCGAGTTGAGGAACCCTCGCTTCCTGGATATGATATAAGTAAAAAGATAATCACTGCATATTGATAGTCATCCTCTATTGTTCACAACGTTTATGATTGAGACAATCTATTCAAATCGCCGTAGTACAGTGGGCACCAGGGAGGAGATGACGCTTCTCCAGAGACCATTCCATGCCGACAAGCTGCCATCCTGGTCTCGTGTTACTGATGACATGAGCAACACAGGCACGGTAAACGTGGTTAGCTGATCAGTCACGTAACTAGCCATTGATTACCATGATAGACTGACCGTCCTAAGAGGGATATAACGCAGTGAAACCATCACAAGGCAGCTCATACAAAAGACGCTTGCTGACATTAAACATGGTGTCTTGTGATGCAGAACACACATACAGACCATTCCCATCACACAATATTATTTTCTCTGCCACAGACAATACTCCACACACACCTTTATGTTTCCAGCATTTAAATGACCCAAGACACCGGCTCAGTTCTGTTTGCAAGGAGTACACCTGGACCAGCCTGCTACGAGCATGGTTGAGTATGCCAAAGATCAACACCTCACCGTTGTCGTAACGTGTTCTGTGGTGTTGAGATGCTCACGATACGCACTTGTAATAATGACGACTCCAGATCTAGAGTTTATAACAACTTGAACTTTATTTTGCTGACTTCAATTTCGAATTTCCGATGTTAATTAGCCTAAATTTAAGAGAGAGATCTGTTGAGCTCGGAGACCAGGAGAGAACTGATTTTGAAATATAAACTGCTTCCCTCAACGACTAAGGCACGCCATCCCAATTCTCATGGGACATGCGGTAGCCAGGTCTGTGAGGGTTGGGGCTATCGGGCGTTGCCTATGCAGGAAGGTCATGTGGCTCTGGAATATGGGGTATGTATGAGAAGAGGGGGAAAGTGGCAGGTGACATGTAGGTCACTTGTGGATCTGGGAAACTGGGGTTTATAATTAATATAAGCTGTAGGGGGTTACTCCATCGACTGAAGACTGAGAGGGTACGTTATGATGAAGGGTGGGTTTGTTATCAATTTTGGAACTCAACACTGTCAACCACACATAATGCAGTGTTAACGCTGACGGTCCCAGACAATGGGCCAGCAGCCTGCCACGTCTTCGTCTTCATATCTAGCGCCTCGATATGGGGGATAAGTTTGATACTGTATTCAGGTACACGACCACCAAGACTATAAACTGTACCGCCACATTCTACCAAACAGTGGGAGATCAGTCGGTGCTGCATATCTCTATACATTTCCCAGTGCATTGTGTCCAAGTTGAAATTTTAGGTCTCCCTGTGATTCCAGTCTGGCCCTGTTACGTACAGTTATGATCCCACAGCACAGCAAGCAACAGAGGCCTTACGATTGCTTGGCAGGGACGACGGTAGGTCACTGAGCTTGTACCATTTTGATGTGAATTGAAATTGCGTCACCATAACAGTACTGTTGTTGTCAGGATGCGCATTTGGCCTAACACGTCTTTAACTGATTTGGCAGTCACTTTAGAAGACGCCATGGATGGTTAGACTTCTGTCTCAGTTTGTCGGTTCTCAACCGTTTTAAGTATGGCTTGACAGGCTTCAGGGTGATCTTATATCACTGGGTAGTAGAGGACCTGACGCAAACATAACCTGGACATCTCATTCATTTGTAGTGATGCTAACAGCGATGTGAGATGTTGTGACCAAGTTCTGCTGTCATGGCCTACCCACAGCAATACTGTTCCTAGTCTCTCACCAGCAGAAGACACGACCAGGTCTTCATGGGATACAAGTTCCTGCAGAAGGATGTAGCTCAGATCCATAAAGCTCTCCTGTTCCGTCAAACCATCTACATTGGCTAACGCTGCATCCTTTCCCCTTCTAAGCATTTCTTCATCTCCCATAGCTTCACCTATAGACCACATGTCCAGGCTGTTATCTGTGGTTGCTGTAGCATCACTTAACTCGGTGGCTGTGGAGATGAGGGATGTCCATAATCTTGGCAAGTCTGGCTACAGCGCCTACACGATCTCTATCCACTTCTACGCGCCCTGTGTATAAGTATATTAGACATATGTTCATGCTTTGATAGTCGTAGTCCAGAGTCAGGGTGTCATTATCTAGTTGGTCTCTGATAGCATTCTCAACATAGTCGGACAAACCAGACAGTATCCCGGAGCACACATCGTATTTCTGCCGCCGAAACGTTATGACCTTATCATATAATTTGTGTGATGTCCAATAAAGTACAAATCTGCTATGCAGGCTGTCCCTGTAATCAGCCTAAACAGTGACTACTAGAGCCTTTTGAGAAGTACATATCCCCATCTCTGATGAGGCCATCTTCGTACGAACGACCAAACGCCATTATACAAGTCAAGCACCAGACAGTCACTTTAACAAAGAGTCAAGAGAAGGGGCTATAGTCAAGGAAGCGGTATCATTTAGTGTGGCTTTGTACGAATTATGTTCGTTGGTGATGCTACAGTTATCGAAGTGAAACAAGTGCAAATACACCACTCTCAAATTACCTTGTAGAACACCAATATACACACACACACATATATATATATATATATATATATATATATATATATATATATATATATATATATATATATATATATATATATATCTGTATATATATATATATATATATATATATATACTTACAATTGCAACCATTTTGGACAATATCGACAAAACCGACCATTTTGGGTCATTCGATTATTTCGATTTTTGGAGCTCAAATTTTGTGATATCGCGGATGCAAAACATTATACATTTGCCTTGTACAGCTTTCAGTTAATATCATCATTCAAAACTTATTTTAGAAGATTATGAAAATTATAGGCCAAAATGGTTGTACCAAAATAGTCGTGATAGTTTTGTCATGCAAAAAACCAACCATTTTGGAACTTTTCTATAAAACCAACCATTTTCGCCATTTTATATAACCAACCATTATGGCCATTTTATATATCCAACCATATTGGCCATTAAAATAAACAAATGAGCTGACCAGCCATTTTTGCCTTCCGATATTACCAACCATTATTATCCCAACCAACCTACTACTGACAGACCATCGTTTATACAACCTTGGGTTACAAAGCTTAGAAGGTCTATTAAACAATAAACGACTTAAATTAAATTCTTTCAAACAAGCTTACACAAAGTATTGCGCGTTTTTAGGTTTTTAGGTAACCGAAAGAAACTTTTGTCGATTTCTCATTGTTTATACATAATTCGAACTGTACATTCACAATATTCAACGAGTCATGAAGAAAATAGTGAAGTTAAATTATCGGCGCGATTCCACGAAATGCTGACTCAATGTCTTGCTCCGAAAAATTCCGAACCATGCCGAGCGGCAGGTGGAGAACGGAGTAAATATGCATTAAAGTCACCTATTTTAAGGAAGGGAGTTCTTCAACGTACCCGTTATCAATTTGGATACAAGTTTATACTTAGGTACTGCGAGTTTTAACAAGAATTAGTGACACTTAACATTCTGAAGATTGTCGTCTCTAATATTGGAGCACGGACGATTCCAAGTCAAAATTGCACGTAGGTCATATATTTTAACGTATTTATATTCTGATTCATGGATAATAAAACTGCCATCATTGAAGTAATTGCTGTAACTATCATACATATCGATTGCTTTGGGCGGATTAATGTTATTTAACCACTCTGAACACTGTAATCTGTCTGTCAACGATGTTCGACAACATCCCTCGTCCCTTGAATCGGGAGAGTCCAAACAGCTGTCACTATCTATCTCCGTGCGACATGGCGACAGTCTTGCCGCACATGGCCAAAGTTGCCAAATCCGCTTAAACAACAAGGTGATAATCTTAAATCAGTTCCAATTAAATGAAAGAAGAAGTGTTTATATATAGTAAATGAAAGGCAAATAATAAGATATGGTAATTTGAGAGCAAATAACTTCCGACTGAAGCTATTTGGGTGTCTCCCAAATCGGTCGGGTTGACAGGCTTCTGTGAAGTTCTGAGCAGCTAGCTAGCTATATACTGAATGACACGGAGCAGTGGAGGCAGCATCACATAGCGTTATGAACCCAGTCCTCGCTCTTATATGGTTCAATAATTTATTTTCGTATTGTCAAATGTTAACTGCAATCATGCAAACCAGCCGAGAAGTTTAGGCAACAGGGCACTAATCAAAGTATGTGCATGTCATATAATGATGTGTCCAACTGCATAAATTCATGTATCTATTCACAATTTACTTCATCAAGTGTCAAACTGACCTCCAATTGATTAATTGTGCATTCTTTATTACGTTTTATCTGTTCACGAAAGAGCATCATTGTCTTGCCTTACGTTAGATTTATTTTGAGAATTAAACTGAATCCCATCTTTCAGTGTGAATGATATAAATCCCCTCAGGACACCATGATTAAAACATGGATTAAACAATCTTTTAGTTTTAAATATATCACCTTTATTCAGTTTGCCACATAATAACATATAGTTACAAAATGGAAAAAAAACAGCAGCATCTGCAGGCAATGTGCTGAAGGATTTGTTAAGGTCAGGACTAGGCAGAAGATGAATTTGTTTTGTTGATTATTAAACTTTGATTGCTGTTCACTTCCTATCTAGGGTCACTTAAATTCTACAAAAAAATGTATGCACAATATAGGCATTCAGAGTTGATTGGGCTGAATAAATTGACTTAATGCACTGAATGTATTGACTTCATTAGGGTTAACAATATAAGGAAATCAATTATCAGGATATCATTATCAAGCAAAGCATATCTACAGATAAATTTGAACAAGATCAGCAGGAACAACGCCTCGTGTTGCACTATCATTAATAAACTGTCAAGAGGTCCAGTCTTGGTGGGTTTCCACTAGGACACAATTAGTGAATCCATACAACAGCTTGTCCATATGATTCAGCAAAAGATGATTCTCCTGCTGTGCCCCAGCTATAGTTGCACATTCTGTTACACACACAAAGTTAACTTGTCAAACTGCCTATCAGTCTTATATCATAAGAACTAAAGTCAATGTAAAACATTACACAACATTAATTTTTACCAACCTGATAAAGTTGACCATCAATACAACATGTCACATGAATCAATCTATTCTTATTAAGTAAAGGAAGTAAAAACTAATCTCTCTCATGTGGCAGAAACTGAATCTACATTTGAATATAAACTAATAGAATATTGGTAAAACACATTGTAAACTGATCTTATCAATATGCACTTAAACTGCAATTATATAACCAATAACAAACCGCCCACCCATCAATGATTAATGTTACCTTCATTCATTGACCACTGATGGCAACTTTAAATTCTCTTTCTGGGTATCGAGATAACAGACATTGACTAGTGACCACCAGGAAGGTTTCTATGGAGCTTAGCATTGATAAATATACTAGAATTCAATGCTTGACTGCTCCCCTGGGTTGGCTATGGTGCACTTCCTTCTGTCACTTAATAAAATGGTGTCTCATCCACATAAGCCAGCTCTATTCACCCTTAACCTGAGGTCACATTTACAATTGTACACATCTGAAAATCAGTATATAGTGAATATGAGGACATACATATCTGATGTTCATCTGGAGTTGATTATGTGACAAAGCCAGATGTTCAGAATAAGTCTACAGCCCAGAGAGCTTAGTTCAGTCATCAGTAACAGGGCTGGAAGTTAACTAAAATGGCCACCCGTCCTGACCTGTCCTGGTGACGGGTGGCCATTTTACATGTTAACTGGCCTCAAGAAATACTACCCCTCCAAACAAAAAAGATGTCATGTTAGGAGAACCCCAGGTAGGTGACATACTGGGCTGGTGACAAGAACCCCAGGTCAGTGTAACGACTGGCTGGTAATAAAAAGAACCCCAGGTCTGTGTCATGCTGGGCTGGCGATGAGGAGGTGATATGAATTGCAGATAAATACAGAGCAGATTAAGTGTACAACAATGAGACACTATACATAGGTGCATACATCATAACTGCAAGACCATCAATCAGGACCAGGTGAAGCTTAACAGTCATACTGGGTAAACAGAACTTCTGATAAAAAACTGCTACATTAACAGATTGTTGAAGCCATACCCCACACACAACAAATACAGATAATACTCATTGTTTCGGTCATTTTGGTCATTCTGATGGTTTTAACAAAAATTACGTTTAGACATAACATGTCTTTTTAAGCCCCAGTGATTGATTTATCTCAACGGAATATGATAAACAAGAGAAGCCAAAACATTGATGAAGCCACAACATTGACGAAGTCACAAAATTGGTGAAGCCACAGTATTGGTGAAGCCACAGTATTGGTGAAGCCACAATATTGGTGAAGCCACAGTATTGTTGAAGCCACAATATTGGTGAAGCCACAATATTGATGAAGTTTTAATATTGCTGAAGCCACAATATTGGTGAAGCCACAACATTTGTGAAGCCACAATATTGGTGAAGCCATAGTATTGGTGAAGCCACAGCATTGGTGAAGCCACAGTATTGGTGAAGCCACAATATTGATGTCACAATATTGATGAAGCCACAATATCATTGAATCCACAACACTGGTGAAGCCGCAACAATGTTGAAGCCACAACACTGTTGAAGCCAAGAAATTGATGAAGCCACAGTATTGGTGAAGCCACAATATTGGTTAAGTCACGATATTGATGATGCCACAGTATTGGAAAAGCCACAGATGTGTAAAGCCACAATATTGATGAGGTCACAATATTGGTGAAGCCACAGTATTAATGAGGCCACAACATTGGTGAAGCCAAAGTATTGGTGAAGCCACAATATTGATGTCACAATATTGATGACGCCACAATATCATTGAATCCATAACACTGGTGAGGCCACAACAATGTTGAAGCTAAAATGTTATGAAGCCATAGCATTGGTGATGCCACAGTATTTGTAAAGCAACAATATCGGTAAAGCCACAATATTGGTGAAGTCACAATATTGATGAAGCCACAATATCATTAAATCCACAACACTGGTGAAGCCGCAACAATGTTGAAGCCGAAATATTAATGAAGCCACAGTATTGGTGAAGCAACAACATTAGTGAAAACACAACACTGGTGAAGCCACATTGGTGATGCCACAGTATTTGCGAAGCCACAATAATGGTAAAGCCACAACACTGGTGAAGCCACAACATTGGTGAAGCCAAAATATTGATGAAGCCACAGTACTGGTGAAGCCACAACATTGGTGAATACACAACACTGGTGAAGCCACAACATTGGTGATGCCACAGTATTTGTGAAGCCTCAATATTGCTAAAGCCACAACACTGGTGAAGCCACAACACTGGTGAAGCCAAAATATTGATGAAGCCACAGAATTGGTGAAGCCACAACATTGGTGAAAACACAACACTAGTGAAGCCACAACATTGGTGATGCCACAGTATTTGTGAAGCCTCAATATTGGTAAAGCCACAACACTGGTTAAGTCACAACATTGGTGAAGCCAAAATATTGGTGTAGCAACAGTATTTGTGAAGCCTCAATATTGGTTAAGCAACAACACTGGTGAAGCAACAATTTTGATGAAACCATAACATTGATGAAGCCACAACACTGGTGAGGTCACAATATTTATGAAGCCACAATAATTATGAAGCCACAATATTGGTGAAGCCACAGTATTATTGAAGCCACAGTATTGGTAAAGCCACAGTATTGGTGAGGCCACAATATTGGTAAAACTACAATATTGATGAAGCCATAATATTACTGAAGCCACAGTATTTGTAAAGCCACATTATTGGTGAAGCCACAATATTGTAAAGCCACAAAACTGATGAAACCACAATATTGATGAAGGTGTGAATTTACCATTAACATAAAATTTGTTTTCATGGTGGTTAAGCACATGGACCTTAATATTGCACATGCAACTCATTATGTAGAATAGTGAGGAGGTCATGTGGCTTCATCTACATTACTGTCACTAATGTAGATGAAGCCACATGACCTCCTCACTATTCTTATCTTTAACTATTCATTTATATCAAATCACCAAATGTCATGAAATGAAAAGACTAAAGAATATTTCGCTTCACTTAGCAAGAGCCTAGTGGCCCTACAGCAAGACACGGCTCCATTTGATATGAGGAGGTGTCTTGCAGAGATAGATGAGCATAATTGAGATGTTTGGACAGCTGATACTGTTGCCCATCTTGAAAAATAAATTTCCTAAATTGGGCAGATTAACCAACACAGAGGATATTAATCTCCAATATGATTCAATTGAGATACTGGGTCCATAATATTAAACCCAGAACAGGAGGTAAAGCAGTTAATCACTACCAGATTGTGAGTGCTGCTGAGCAAAATGTCATCACAAACACCTAGTCAATCTCACTGCCTAACAATAAAGACAGAAGACCTATGGCTATTGAACTCTGCTGCTTTTGACAGCATTTAATCATAGCTTTTATAATATATCTTTGTAATCAATGACACACCAGGGCTGAATATTAACTCACAAACCCACTTGTCTAGCAACAATAGTCCATCCCCAAGTATGCAAAAAGTTTTAGCATTTAAGCCTAATTATTTAAGTTATTAAGAAATGATTCACCCTAACACCCATGAGCTAATAAAAACTTAGCTACATTTTTCCTGGAACAAGAAATTTTAACAAAATAACAAAAGAGGCTCTGGACTTCAAAAACCCACCTAGGTTCTAATTATTTGGCAAGCCACTGTTGAACTTGGCTGGCAGCTAAAACTAGCACAGTTTGTTTTGGATAGCTATTATTGAGATACAGATAGGATCATTCTCCTGACTTATTGATAACAAAAGTTGTGACTATCATATAACACATAATCAAACTTATAGGAATGTAATAAAGAATTCATGTTTTAGTGTATTACACAATGATACATAATATTAGCAGATCATGCTATTTCCATGTCCAATAAAAGTACTTTAAAATGTAGGTTAAAGGTCACATTACTGATACAAGTTAGTATATTATTCAAGAATGTTGAAAGCAAATTATCAATCTTCAACCTTTAAAAAAAACATTGAAAGAGTAACCCCACCCCACTAACGCACTACCACCAGAGTAGTTATAACTTATATGGTGTACTATGACACTAGGCTAGGGGTGGCTAGTGTCATAGTCCACCATACAACGTTGTTAGTTACAGGGCATAAAGTCTGAAGTCTGTTTGGGTTATTGTGATACCGGAGCGGATTAGGCAATGTTTACATCTGACAGATGACAGCAAAAGCGGTAGGCAATATGAATAGTCGATACGGTTTAATGAACGTTAGGAAATACATTTAAAAAAAAAATCATTGGTAATCGATAGATCTATCCAACCAAACTGCAGGCATCTAGTCACATTAACGTGGTATCTGGGTATTGTTGGCCCCTTGGAATGGTGTTCGTGATCGGAAAGTGCGAGTGTGTGAACGGTAGACTGGTACTGGTAGAGCCCACGTGCGGAACAGCCCGGTGAGGCTCGCTAACCACTGTAAACTACGGGTATTTCGTAATTTGTCGTACATGAAATTTCTTTCCGCAACAATAACGTTCATTGTTACATGAATGATATTCAATCTATAAACGTTAGAATCATACTGACCGAGCGAGAATCACATGGAAACAGTGCGTGTAAAATTGTCATGGCTGACCGATCGTCTTGTTTATGTTCGCTCGTGTACCGGAAATTCCACGAGGTATGGCAGGCTAGAATAGTTATAATCCCAAAATATACCTTCAGCTTGAGGCCGCAGGTGCGTTAGTGGGAACATTTGGATTTTACGACACGAGTAAACTGATAACACAGAACAATCTTTTTAATTAATCACTTGATAAAAACAGTCCGTTGATACGAAATGCTTTCAATGATTACTCGAAACTTTGCACATCATAGTCATAGATCAAAAAAACCGGTATTTCATTTCAGTGAGATTCTCAAAACATTTTACATGCTGATCTGCTTCTAGAATTCCCAGCTTAAGTACTACATTTGTTCTTATTTATCTAAATTAAACATTATCAGACGGATATATACTGAGAAAAAAACACCAAAAATGAGTTGACAAAGACTTACAACCACGGATTTCCCAGTAAAATCGCCATTTTTTTTATATCCGGCCGTAAAGATATTTGAGCGTGTGCCGCCGCCCGTTATTCTTTAATCTGCTGATTTATATATTCATTCAAAATTTGTATGTTTTTCATTTCAAGCGATAATTTAAAACAAAGAATTGTTCATTGAAGTTAAAAGTCACACTAATCATGAATATAAGTTTGAAGCAAATATACATCGAACAAAGCCATATAATGACCGATTATTCAACATGGCCAAAATGGTCGTTTTGGCCAAAATGTAAATTCAGGCAAATGCATTTAACGCCAATAAAAAGTGGATAGTTATCCCGAATAATAAGATTCCAACCTTAGGAGGAGTAGAAGCAAATAAATTTACAATTTTGTGGGGAAGCGCAGCTGTGTAAGCCTATGGGATGACGCTGACTATTTTGGCCCCATGATCATCGGCCAAAATGTAAGTATGGGCCAAGATGGTTGGTGAATTGTACCAAAATGGTCGGACTTGTATAAATATATATATATATATATATATATATATATATATATATATATATATATATATATATATATATATATATATATATATATATATATATATATATATATATATATATATATATATATATATATATATATATAGATGTATATATATATATATATCTATATAATATATATATCTCTATATATCTCTATATATCTCTATATCTATATATATATATATATATATATATATATATATATATATATATTATCTATATTATTCCCCTATCAGCATCAAATTCAGTGTTGGATGGGCTTTGCTTAATTAAGTGGGTAGTCTGCAAGTACAGCCATGCTATGACAATTCACTAGAACAGGCGTTGTTTGTAATAATCTTATTTGAAAGCGGGGCTTCGTTAATCATCATTTGTGTTGGCTAAAGTATTTATTCACACTTTATATTCAATATTATTGGCGTAAGCATTTGCATCCATATACACACATGGCATTATGCACGACCCTGTATACAGCAGTACTGACTGGGTTAAGTATGTTGACGTCACAAAGACAAACCAATGACTCTCCAATCAATCTATCGGCAAGCACATCAAAGAACAATGTCAATAATTGTATCAAAAGCGTTGCTTACACATATGCGAATGCACCCAATATGTATTTAATGCATAACGGTTTCTAAGAATATGCTGAATTCCATTTGACTATGAAAGTACATAGCAACAATGAACATAATAACGGTCATGAGCGTACTGGCACCACAAACATAGAACGTCCTATATGGCTTATTACGTCTAGGACGTAGACTCCAAGAGACTAAAGTAAAACAGAGACAAATGGCCTAAACTGACATTAGAAGCACAATGTCTCAAGAATCGCTATGCTGAACAACTTTAAGTCGCAGAAAATATTGCCGCAATCTACCAATAACATATCCATATGCAGCATCGCATGTAGATCACATCTGTTTAATACCATAACCCTGTTGTTGCTACTACCACTTCAAAGAACATAACGCGATCTACAGCTGATGCTTCCAGAGTACCATCCATTTCACATTCTAGCAATTCGATGTAGGGGCTTCAATGCTTTCCCTCCATGAGGGATATTAGCAACAGATGAGGCCAAATAAACCCAGTTGGTCATGTATTCTAGGTGAAAGATATCCGCCCACCAACCATACGACCCAATGCATATAATTATATGATCACACTGTATCATTAAAGCAATGTCGTCCGCACTATCTTTAAATGGTGGAGCGATCAGTTGTATGTTGCGGTATTGCAACAGATATTCCGGTGGCCAATGACTGTCTTTTTGGCTATCACAGAGTTAACATGTGGACCAAATTTGTCCAGAATTAAATCAAAAAGTTGGTGAAAGTACAATGGATCTAGCGTTCTTCTCCGCGGTACAAAATTACCTCGCCGAATGTGTATTCCAACTATAACAGCGTTTACTTGGACGAGTGAACCCGCCAAATGACTACAGTATCAACTTCTAGACATATTTCAATCGGAGGATTACATTACCCCCTTCTCGGTGATAAATTTTATAGTTGTCACAGCACGAGGCAGAGTCAAGTCCATAAGAACGATATCTAACTAAATATCTGTATGCTGGGCAAGGAAGAAGCAGTTGATCAGAATGATCTTATGTTGTGGTCTAAGGTTAGATCAAATTATACTAGTATAGATAAACAATTTGCTATGAGAGCGCAAATTGTAACATCATAACGTTGATTGAAAATCCGTAAAGAGGGACTCACCTGTCGCTTGGTGTGAAGATGGATCTAGTGATGATAAGTGCAATACGTTTGTTGTGTAAATTGGGCCTCAAAACCGAATGGAACATTTTACTGGTACTAAACTGAATGCAATGTCCTCTAATTCGCAACACTGTCAACATTGATATCGACGGGTTTACGAATCTTGTAATTAACGTTCACTACCTGGCTATGTATATCGGAAACGTCTGCGTAACCAAATCAACCGTATCAAGGAAACGAGCATCTGACCTCTTAACGACACACGATGCTAGGCGAGCGTATCCGCACCCTCTTCAGGGAGCAGGGTTTTGCAATCGTCTCCACCCTCACTGCGATTGGAATGGCAATCTCAATCCTGGTGCTTACTCTGACACGTGGAGGGGGCACCAGTGCATCAACCCCGATACGAGCTAATAAGCCTGGTGTAAAGGAATGGATAAAAATACATTGGCATCAAGAATCGTATTGTCAAATGGGATCTAACATAGCAGCCTAAAGCTTTATCTTGGAGGGTTAACCTGACGTTAGGCGCTATTGTATCGCGTGTTATTCGTTTTTGATGTATAAAACAACCAGGATGCTAATGCAAGGACGTTTCTTCCTGATTATTTCTTTGTTGTGACCCCATCGGTTGTAGTCCCAGAACTATCGGTATGTAAATGACCGAGAATCGTGACAGATATGGGATAGGGAGACATTGTTCTCATCATAATCACCATCATCAATATTCATGACAGGTGGTTAATGCTAACAGAGCTCAACCTATAAGTGATGACCGAGAAAGAGAGAGGAAAGGAAGAACGCAGCAGGAGATATATTAGAGAGGGCAAAGAATGGGATAGAGAATGGACGCTGGCGGAATTTTACGAGGAATATGTGCATTGTTGTTTCAAACAGGTGTGAGAAAATATAAAAATGACTGGATTTCATATCAATCAGACCAGTGAGGTGATTCCAGGTTAACCATGGATGATGATGACCATGATGCTTGTGCACCTAGCGCGCATAAACAATAAGAATGTGCGTTTGTTAAATTTAAATACAAACAAACGTGGATATCGTTTTGTTGTGATTTGCTGTGGTAATTTTTCAGATTGAAAGGCGGATATAAATATCTGCCCTCCCATGGAGCTATACAAATAATATACTTTTGATATGTACACTTTGGGCAGGCGGTCAAAGTCAACCATACCTTGACATATTGCCTGATAACAACTGGTCTTACCTGATTCATTCAGCAGTTACGTACACCCCGACTATCATGCCATGGACGATAGAGCTACCGTACATGATATTTTTCCCTTGAACACGGGGATTGTGCATGTTTTTGTATTTGCTCCACTTAAGTTCTCAGTTTCAATACATGAAAGGTGTCAATTTTTCTCAACCGTTCCACAGCCTTTTTTCTCTCTAAACAACCCATTATATATGTTAAGTATCACATCATTTTTTTTTCTTTGTGCATTTTGTTCCAACCTTAAGTAAGTTGGCAGGTTGGCTCAATCCTGCTCTTGGTGGACTACAGTTTGCAACCTTGGGTCAATTCTTTCTCCAAGATGATATGATCGTAGCAAGGAATTATACTCGAAGGAGATGTGTATTAATCTAGGTACACTGAGTATGGTGCACAAACAGATTGCACGGCAAGCGATGTAAATGTATTTCGCATATATTTAAATTCAGCAGTCAAGGCTGTTACGGATCCACTCAAGTCTTTATACGCTTGCTTTATTGTTGATGACATTCATCTGCGCGACAGACATTAATTTTTCTTGCCGAAATCGTTAGCACACATCCATTCAATTGATTGGGCAGGAGAGATGACATCTTGAATTACATACTAGGAAGAGGAACTAAGAATAAACGCCAAATTCTATAGTTTTGGACAATTTTACTCGTAAAGATAACCCACCTGTTCGTTAAGAGATTTCGATGGAAGTTGCTTGGTCTGAAGTAGAGCGTTGCGGTGACTCAGGTGGCTATTGTGGACATGGGGAAACTGGTACTCTTCTACAAGTAACAGTCACAAGTATATCTCAAGGCTTGGTTAATTGCATTCTGTAATTGCATTATAATTGCACATTTGTGGCAAAACAGTTAATGCACATTTCATAGCTTGAAGACATTTTTGTAGGGGTGTTATTGGTGCCATCGTGATTTGCTTTGCAGGTAGTATGTTATTTCAAACATTGATAAATCAATCAGGCTTGCTTACAGGAAAACTATTCGGCCACCCGAATTGTTTATAACAGAGGGTTTTGACAAATGTCTGGGTCAAATTAATGTTTATATTAACAGATGGTTAAAGTAATACAACTAAATATGAAATAGATTTCCCCACGCAACATTGGTTTTCTTGGTCAAATGGGGGGCTTATTATATAAGGCACTGAAACGAAACACCGGGTTTATTGTTATTTCCAACATCAATGTTATATGGAGACGAATATGGATGAGGATGATTGTGATGCTTGGGCCATCGCCAACTTGGCAAAAACCAGATGCCCAAATCGGGTTGAATGACTTGAAGGAGCGGTATATTTTGTTTACTATCTCTCAGCTATCTTCGACGAAAAACAATATTTTCGAAGGGATAACAAACTATAAGATATGGATTAAGCTGTGTATGTATATTAACGCTATGTTGTTATTGTAGTGAAATATTTCTGACCAATAGCAGCACACCTGTGAACCCATCGATCGTTCTGCCTTGGCCGCCCATCACAATTAGGGCTAAAGTTGCCATATTGATTCTAGAAATATCCAACTGCAGTTTATTTGAAGATGAGCTGAAGATTCACCATTTTTATTTGTTGATCGTTCTTCTGTTGATTGGTGAAGCAAACCTGGGTAATTAATGTGTATAAAGCATAATTGTTGGCTATGCACCAACAGCTGTACAAGGTAATGATTTAAATAATATGCAAATACAAAATGAAATAAGTAGTATACTCGGACGTTAAATGATGTTAATGCCACCATGTTAGCCACGTTTGCTTCAAATAAATTATACGCGTGTAAGATTCAACTGCAACAGTTCTTTGTTAATATTTTAAAGGGATTAACAGTGTGATCAGCCAAGGTAGATAACTATACAGATCCCTGTATGTAAAAATAGCTAATGATGCAAATTTGTGTTATCGTAGTATGCTTTCATTCTGTCTGCTATGCTAAGTAAATATGCTGTAAAGCTCACTTTGGTAACCTAAAAATTTCCTTAATGTATGGTGATTTATTCAACAGAAATAACATGAAATACAAAAATGTTATCATCTACAATATTTATTACGTGTGAGGTTTTAATCACGATCTCAATTTCATAGGGGTACAAAGGGCTCCGCCAGGCCAACATATCACTTATCAACTAAAACCATCAATTATTGCCGATCTATTGTTGATCTTTAAATAGCATCAAAAGAGTATGGTTAATTGTAACGTTAACGGTCGTCATGGTATTTTCTGTTGTCACGTAGCTTTCGGAAGGCATGATGATAAGTAAAATTAAAGCCTAAATTCTTTAATTGGCTTAAGCATAAAGGAAGCAAATTGCCAAACCCATTAGATGTGATACAAAGACATATTTTGTATAAAACCTAAATTTGTGATCCGAGTTTAGCGAATAACAATTACATCGACAACCGAACATGATTGTCCTTGATATAAAGGATTATGTAATGTTTAGATGTTTTGACGTATAACTTCGCAAATGAAGATCAGGCTTTTATTCCATGCCATGAATGAACCTTTCCGCTATCCTGCAGCATCGCCTCAACGTGGCGATTCACGTGGACTATCTCCCACTTCTTCATCCACGGCCCGGGGTAAGACGTGTCCAATTCTTGGGTTGCCTGATTGCAAATGTATGTTAGGTATACATCCACCAGAAACCATCAATTCGTTATTGGGCACTATTATGCTGCAAATGCGACGTTGGGTAAGTCCGTAAAGTCATCGGATTAATAAGTTATTATGCTGGCCAGCCATCAGTTGAATTTGTACACTGCACTCAAATAACTGTTAGTCGAAAATTGTTGTTTATTTTAATATAATGGGAAAAAAAGAATGTTTAATGTAATCGACGGATTGTGTTGTTAAACACAAGAATAAGCAAGATTATGGATATATCAAGATATTTATACTAAACGTACCTGTTCTAGAGCTTTGGCAGCTTCCTTGTGTCTGTCGACGCCCTCAAACGTATCCCAGTCGATATTCAAGTGTGGATCAGTTGAGGAACGCATGACTAATCCCTGTTTAAGTCCATAGAATCCCACTGGTTGCTTAGAGGACTGCCAGCGAAGATCCAAGCTCCACCTGACCCTGTCTGATTGGTTGTTAAGGCTGCAATCATTTAATGTAAGGCTTTTATTTGGCGAATTGAACATGATGATTTGGGAAATTGGAGCATGCCATAAAGCTGTCCATGCTACACAGGAGTAAGCTATGGCCAGATAAGGTACTCGAAATATAGTGTAAAGTCCGTCATGCGTTGAGGTACTATGTTGTGAATTTATGAAATAAGGGATGGGGATTACCTGCGATGATACCATATTATAACGTCTTACCTGCAATGGGGGATTATGTTGTAAAGCCGTATGTGAGGTGAAGGATCGTTTCGTATGTAAATATCTGAGCTGTTATGGCCTCGTGTCCGAAAGTCTTTCTTGTGGAGTGATATAATGCTGCCCCACCTTTGTTGTTACATAAATATATATATTCTTACCTGCGATGGGGGATCATGTTGTTGAAGAGGAGGAGTCCCCCATAAGGCACTGGACACGTGACCAAATCACGCTTCATATCCACTGCTGAAAACAGCCAAATGACGTTCTTGCCGTATCGTATCAAACAACCACGACCACTTAAACCACAACCTATATACTTTCAGTCATTTTATGATGAAGTTAAGCTATGACGTACCTAGCGTTTTCTCCATCTCGTCCTCCTCCACCATAAGGTACCACGTGCCGCCGTGACAACACTGGTGTTTGGCAACCTTCCCCAGCCAATGCCCACCACGGATCATCTAGACAGCGTACAATAGGAAAGTTAAAGTTTGGGTCTAACGTCTATTTCAAAGCCATGTGTCATATAAAGAGGATGGGTAAATGAGAATAATACTGAACACTGAGTCCTGTTTCATTTTTTGACCTGTAAACATCCATTCGTTTCATCAGCATCTAGAAGCGGTATCCATGCTGTGACCTGATGCACTTTGTACGCATCATTGTCCAAGTAAGCCGCGTCTGCACAAATAGTGCACACCTTAGGTCAGCTTGAGAAATATATTGACTACAATATTAAAATGTGATCACCTCACACAGGATTCGAACTCCTGACCTCAGACTACGAGGAGGGTACCAGAGCAAGGGACCAGGCTGACTAAGAAACTTCCTTGACACAACCATAACGCAATCTCTTGACCAAATCAATTAAAACCGAAGCCAATGAAGTCAGGTTAAATCAATGGACCAATGATCTATATTATTAGAGCTGTCATGTGATAAGAAATATTGACAATTTCAAATACAGCCAGTGTTTTTGGGATTATATTGACCTCATTTTTTTGGCAAACGCATGGATTCAAATATTGCAAAATAATGAACAGATCTACTACAAATTTCAGGTGCTTGGATCTCAACATCAGTTTACCTGAACAAAGTTATTATCTTTCCAATGTTCTGTATAAATCAAGCTGCTCAGAAACTTAGTGTTAGAATCCGTGTTTTGAACATGACAACGATTATCACCACTGACCTCGATAGAGCTACTAGTAAGTCAGCAACCAATGATATTATCCTTACTTATCACTGGGATCCTGATTATAAGTAACTACCTACCCTGATGCCAGGGAACTGTTGTTGCTTCATTTTGAGGTGTTTTGGTTCTGAGGCTCCAGACTGGGTGAGCTTGTATGTCACTGGTGTCCAACAGCTGTTCAGCCAGGTTCAACAATCGGTCGTTGGACAAAAGCGCTCGTAGAAGCTTTTGAAATAAGCACACCAGTTAGAAAAAGGTAAGATAATGACAGTGTTTCATGGCACACGGCTACTTAAATGGGTGGCGCACACCAAATTATATCTTACATGTTGTAATCAAGTAAACCAAACCTAATTTGGTATAGTTTGCGACATGCTATGCAACCAGATTGTCCATTCCTTTCAGCAATAACGATATTAAGCACAAGTACAACAACAATCATTACAAATGCTTTATTTTTTTCCCAGCATAGATTATTTTTAATACCTTCGTTAAGTGACCTTGCTTTGAAAGTATAATGTTGGTGCCAGGAAAATCATGCTCTAGCGCAATCAATCGCTTGAAGAATCCAAGGTCCGAATGGGTGTCTGGAAGAATATTTTGGTGAACACTAAGTTCATTGTACCAAGAGATATATACTGAGTAATCTTTCACTTGATAAATCATCAAATGTTGATTTATTATGAGCAGTAATCATTAGCTCAAGCAGCATATATGTTTCATTGCTCATGTTTATAAGTATGTAACAGTTGCGTGTGAAATATAGTCTAAAATAATTTCAAAAAATCACATTTCGTTATGTGCTAATGCCAAATCACAAGTCGAACAAAACGTAATTCACGATGCTGGTCATCTTTTTTTAATCCATGAAAATTATATCGCCACCATTTCGATGATAGTCAAAATACAACCGATTTTATATCAACATTCAGTGTACGGTAATATTTGTAGAAGTCATTAACTGACCAGTTATTTTTCCAGCATTTAGCAGTTTATTTGCGAGTTCCTCAACCAAATGCTCGATATCAACCTTCACTGGTTCCAATTCCAGGCTGGTGTCAAAGAAGGAATCTATTACAACGTAGCCCTGTAAAACACAAGCTGACAGATAGCCCCACAGTACTTTTACTTAGACTTCCAAACAACGACTGCATCCAGCATAGTGCAAAAATCCACAATTAACATCAACTACCATGGACGAGTAAAACTGGCGAGTTATCAGGTTTTATTTAATGTTTTCTGGGCAATAAACAGTTTGCACCTATAATCATGAGTGATGTATTCAGCTAAAATGAACAACAATTACGATTGCTGGCGCGGTGACATCATCAATTAGCACATGTTGCCATGTTTATCATTGCAAAGAGGCAATAGCTGTGCGCAGACGGAGTTCGGTCTATTTCAAACAGATAGCAGTTCGAAAATGATGGCATTATCGCAAACTTTATCAAAAGCGTGCATACATATTCACCTCAAAAGTTTGATGCAACTATTAAAATAGTTGAACTGGAATCGGGTCATTTTGGAAAACGTTCTTGAACGAATTGTTTTTAGATTTTATACAAGGTCAAAAAGAAGAATTCTACCTGGCCGCAGAGTTTATCCACTTTCAACGCCAGAAAAAAACAGGCGCGCTACTGTGCAGATCTTGCATGATGGCACCTTGAGAATTGAAACCTACACCATTAGCACTTAGCTAACGAAGAGCGCACAAATACCTATGCGTCCTCATATTTACCCAAATAGTGGTAATTGCATAAGTAGATAAGGGTTTTTCATAGAACCTCATCAATTTGGAGTAAGCTTTAGCAGCGGTACACGATTTTTTTTTACAGGCTCTTGATAAATGTTGTTTTCTAGATGTAAAATCCAGCGACGCATTCAATAACCAAAGTGACGAATTTGCAATTAATTGCGGTACATGACGACTCAGAACGTTATGATGAAATAATACGTCCGTGCAGGGCTAGGTCACGATGTAAAACATTGGTATGACAACTTTCTTGTTTCAACAGAGCAGTGTCAAGATCATGGCTATGAATTTCAACAAAAGTTGCATTGTTAAGTCAGAGTTTAAGTGCGTAGGGGCATTTTCCCCTTAGACAAGAAAAGCTCAGAGATTCAGACGTCAATCTACCCTGCTACGAGATCATATGTCAAAGAAGTGATTTTTCACGCCCAACAAGCACCATCTCCGACTGGCCGACGAACTAATTCAAAGCAGCGAGTTTCATCCAGGCACGTTGGTAAACTGCTACGTGGCCGTTTGATGTCTCCTGGCCATGTGGTTTGTGCAAACCTCTGAGGGTTGTGGTGGGGGCACCCTCAATTAATCGGTTCGTATTTATATATATTCCTATTGAATGTATTCATCAGATTAATAATAGTTATGTAAACTTCTCTCGTGTCAATTTGGGTGTGAATACTCAGAACTGCTACTTCTATGCATTACATGTATCACCTCTGTTTTGCCTTGCCTTTGATCAACATTCACGCGCGCTCAAACCACAGGAGTAAACCTTAGCATATTGCATGTTTATTTTTTGGCCACACAACTCGGGTACAATTATGAGGTTGGATTTAGATATTGCGGTAACATAACATTGAAAATTTCTGCAGTTGTTAATCTAAACTGTTCAACACAGATATATTTTGTCCATTAAAGCTCGTGTTATGGAGTGAAATGAAGCTCTGGGAAAGTTGAGTGTAAATAAAATGTACTGACCTCTTCAAAATATTGCTGTATTTGTTGGGGCAAGAGCTGCCCTGGTTTGAGCGTTTCTGGCTGTGAAGGTATGGTTGTGAAGATTCCAGGATCACATTTCTCGGATTCTTCCGACCACTTTGACACCTCAGACTCGGTGGTCATTGTAGGCGTTTTGCTCAATAGCCAATGTATACCCTTATTATTGATTTAGTGAAAGGGATCAACTCAAAATCCGGTCAGCTTTCTTATAACCTTCTATAGTACGTTGTGATAAGACGATGATAAGATATTCCTTTCAAAAAATGCCTACTCTATCTCTGTTTTTGATAACGCCGACTGATGTATATGTGAACGCTGACGTGGCTGTGTGTAACAAAGTACCCACTTGCGTTTGCTATTAGCGCAAATGAGACCGTGGGATATTGTTGTGATCCTATGTTCCGCTACAGCTGTTAGAGGTTAGGTGGGGGCACTCGGTTTGGAAGAATATGATATAAAATCAATATCGTATATTCACCAAAAAACATTCCTATGTGCAAAGTGTTATTTTTTCACGAGATAGAGGTGAAAGATTACGCTCAAAAAAGCGCCTCTGGACGGATATGCAGGATGGATAGAAACTAGAGACCATTGTATTTAACACTTTGTTTCTTTTAAGAGAGAAGAACACCACACGACGTGTGAGTTAATAAAAATATCATCGGTTTCACCCGTCATTTTACTAGCGGGTTCGGTGTTGGTTTCGTGCCAAGCTTGGTTAGTTTGCATATAATAGTGTGTTTTCTATAATATGTACTCAATTCACACATAATAACACGCCTGGGCATCGTAGACAGTGGGTCTGTGAAGAGCCTGGACTTTTCCATTTCAACATACCTAAATTTGATGTAGTGTCTGCTATTGTACTGCGCAATGCTACCAGTCAGTCACAGGCGAGCACCGCAGTCCCCAAATAGGACTCGACAAAACGGATCTGGCAGACCGAATGCATTGCGTTTTGTATGCCGCCAAAAAAACACTAACTAGAGAGACTAGCCAGACGAATATCAATTTCACCGGCAAATGCCATAGTTACAACTTTGGACCCCAAGAATTTTACGTCGGTCCAGTAGATCTAAATCTTGGAGATTCGTCACAATTCACGACGTTGCCAAGGTGCAATTGATTTTTGTGGGATGGGTCTCTGCTTGTCAGCAACACAGTCGCCGTGGTAGCCTTTGTTTGTCCTAATGTGGTTCTTGTAGAATCGTCACTTGGACGTACTTTGCTGCTACAATCCTGCCACCCAGGTTAGTAGTATAGAGACTGGGGGTACGAGCGCAGTTTCCAATATGGACGCACATAAACCAGCCTGCAGAGCAGAAAAATGGGTGTCACTTTCACTACGGTAAACCAACCCTTCCAGCCCCATATGGTCCAGGGTCACACGGTAGTTAGTCACCATAGAGGTCATTGAGTGAGAAATATCTGCGACCGTTGCTGTAAGTCCCATTTTTCACACGATCGAGGTCCTGTATAAACTGGGCAGCCTTAGCGTCATTCTTCTCGATAAAGTCGGGATCAGGACGAGCGGTTATCAATCTCATAGTAAAGAGATTCCAACCGTAGAAAGCCCCCGTCGGCCTCTCCGTGGTCCCACTTGGTCTTCCCAACCAAGGACCATGATGCTCCTGTTTCAAGCCCAGGCAACTATTAAACCTCCCCTCCGCGTGAATAGTCACCGTCATCAAGCCCCTCCACCCCCACCCACCCCCAACCCACCGTCTCCTTATACTTCTTCCGATACTTATGATACACCTGGTTATACGCATCAGCCCTCCCCAGCTCAACAACAAAGTAGCTCAACCTAAATATCGACACTATATATATATATATATATATATAGGATATATAGATATAGAGAGAGATATATATAGATAGATATATATATATATATATAGATATATAGATATATATATATATATATATTATATATATAGATCTCTAGAGATCTATAGATCTCTCTCTAGAGATCAGATAGAGAGATAGAGAGAGAGAGATATATAGAGAGAGATCTCTCTCTCTCCCTCTCTACTCTCTCTCTCTCATCCGAATCTCTCTCTCTCTCTGTATCTCTCTCTGTATATGTCTCTGTCTATATATCTATACAGAGATATCTCTATATATCTCTCGGGTCTATAACTTGACGTTGTGAGGTATGCATCCTTGTGAGCTACTGACTCGAAACTAAAAGCTGTTTGATTTTCATTAAAACGACAATATTTTAAAAATGTATTGCCTACATAGATGCGGCGTTCCATTTTCTTAATTTTTGAATGATTTTGAAAAGTAGGGTAATCTTATTTGCGTTAATAATGGGTTTTTTAGTAGTGGCACCTCGCAATGAAATGGCTACAAAACTAGTCTTATAATCCGTCAACAGAGGGCATCACTTCTCCGTCAAAGACTGTGATCACATATCTATACTTTTCAACATGGCGGCCCAGCGTGTCTCTCAGCAAAGCATTTGAAATCGAATGATTTATCACATATAACTGATACTCTTTTGGAATAATTGATTCATCAACACAACACTTCAAGTAAGTAATCTTATTATCAAATATTTGTAACAGTTGCTGCAGGAGCATTTCTATTATTTAGGCCATTATGGGTGCGTCAATTTGTCTACGCAAATCGTCATTCCCCGAGTCCCGCGGTAGCCAGGCAGCGGGTTTGGATTTTATTGTGCTGTGTCTAGTCAATTATCTCAGCAAATACTGAACTTATTTGCTTGCAGTTTTCACACACATGATTACAACCTGCCAAATCTCGGTCATCTGCAAACGCGATAGGGATTCGGAACATTATCCCCTTACTGACCATAAAACTGCTCGTAGAAAGATAGAACTTGCGCCAGAATGTTTTTATAAGAAGACTGATATCTGCCATTAACAATTTTGAACAAAGGTTATGACCTTGAGTCTCATCCAAGGTCAAAATGAGTTTCACAATTGACACAAACTTTTGACATATCATTAAGCATATATCAAGATCTAATTGTCTGATTACTGGGATATTTTAGAATATATTACTAGGTTGGCCATGCCGAGGCTTAAATAATGATTTTGAACAAAGATGTTTTCCTTGTGTGACAGAAGCCCGGGTTTGAAGACACATATCTTCAAAATGTATGCCCATTATGACTTTTGTCTTCCAACAAGTATGACATGGCCTGCAATAAAATTACAAATACTACAATTTTTTTTTACAGCAATGAGATATCATAATCAGGATTCAAAGCCTGGCAATTTTTCAGTTTTGCAAATCATTAGGTTTTTATATTGTTGGGTTTAATGGTTCTACTTGTGAAGCAAACCTTTTCATGCAAACTGAACTGCATTCTAACTTAATGTGACCAATGTTTGCTCAAAGCCAAGTAGGCACCACTGGGTGAGGAGGGAGGTGGGGTTCTATTCACTCACAGGGAACTCTTTCCTCACTGCTTATAGCTCATCATTTTCCAGTAGCTTGCAAGTGGTAGTAAAACTTCTACCATTACTAAAGACAAAGAAGTAAGATTCAAAAACTCTTTCACTCAAAGATGTGTGACTTGATCAACATTCAGCTTTATTATGTTTAGGAAATTATGTATTTTCTGATTTATCCAATTGTTGATTATCACAGTATGTTTACATTACTTATTGCTGCTGTGTGTCCTTGTGTATTATGTTACGTTTCAGGGTCACTTAACAAATGTGGATGCTGATAATTGATTATCACTGTATGATTCATCTGAAGAAGAACATCACAAAATGTTATTTCAAATTGTTTATTTCGTTAAAATCTTACATTAAAAACAAACAAATATTAATAGTTACTGGCCATAAATAGCAAAGGATCATAACACAATATTGATTATATGGGGATGTTATTTGGTCTAGTACCATGTAACACATAGTTATTGTACTTGCTGTAGTACCATTGTTCACACCATGGTATTTCTACATTGTACAAATCTGACATCTTTGTTTTGATGGTAAATACCATGACATACTGCAAGTACCATACATTGCTATGGTACTACTGTGGTACATACAATTCATTCATGATACCGAAGGATGTCCATGGTTTACCATGCTAGGTACCACGGTACAATTTCACAAGGGCAAATGAATACGAACTACAGAATATTGTCTCTGGACATTTTACAAGTCTGAATCATTGCTATATTTTGAGA
>JAXDRA010000513.1:0-26534 GCA_034190875.2 Urechis unicinctus | reverse complement strand
ACCTTATACTTAACAACGAAAAAAAAACAAACAACACAAAATAATCTAAAATAATATTTACATAAACCCCTCCATGCCATTAAATTCTTTGGTTTCTTTACAAACCGACCATCAACATTGCGTAATTTGGTTTTAAAAGCACCTGGATACTTTTTACGATTCATGAAGCGTTTTAAAAAACGCGCGGCCTGCGTAGTGTTCGCAGGCCCCTCGACATCATCTGTCAATGGGCTGGTGGTGACTTGCTCATGGAATATCGTTTCCATTTTTATCTTCTCCATCTCCATTTTCATTTATCCTAGAAGGCGGCTGCTTTATCAGGCCAATCTTATCTATTAACCTTTCTAGGCGCCATATAACACATACGTGTTGGTGTGCCGTTAAACTCTATACTTACCTTACCTTACCTTACCTTACCTTACCTTACCTTACCTTACTGACACGGGCGCTGCACAAATAAAAAGCACTGATTACAAAGTGCAAACCACGTACAACTGGCTACAGGATATTGCGTAACAGTAACAACATGTCAAGCAAACTTATAAGGCCCTCCCTGCTTCTGTTGTTGGAGGCGTTTTGTAAACATTTCAAATGATATCTATTGTTCTTGTCTGATTCTTTCTTCTATATAAAAATACATTGCACTTTGATTAACAGCAACGCCAATGAACCCACCAATGGAGGACCGCCAAGAGGAGGTAGCCGAACCTCCAACCAATGATAGTGAGTTCTTGTAATTCAGTCATCTCACAGGTCATTGTCTGTGAATTGGTCTGGCTCAAGAGGCTTGTGTTACATTTTGTTGCTCCATAGCGATCTGTGAAATAGGTGGAATTCTGAATGAAGATAATTGTTGCTTTGTTTGTATTGTGAGCTTTACCTCCACTGTGTTTGGAGTCTATAACAAATCGGGCTTTATTTAGAAGTGACGAGGTCATGAAATCATTTAAATGCAATTGTATGTGAAAGTACTTGTAAAATACATTCATTAATTGTTGGCTATGATTTTCCAGATGAGATTGACCCGGCAAACAATGCCCAACAGAGGCAATTTTTAAAAAGCCTTTTAAGAAGAAAAAAAGAGCCAATTTTTTTTTCTTCAAAAGTTAGAAATGAAAATGGTCAATATAAAAAAAAGCCAAACGTACTGAAATCGTGGAGGCGTTATTGTTATTATTATTTTCATTTATTTCGTGTTGTTAATTTTTTTGTTATTTGTTGTGGTCGTTCTTATTATAATTCCTCCGGTTTAATTTCGCACATAAAAAGATTTCATTGAACCCTTTCACCCCCCTGTGGGTCCGGGGGTAGAATAGGCCCACTGTATCCCCCTGCATGTCGTAAGAGGCGACTAATAGGGGGCAACCTGTTGGCCGTGGGTTGCGACTCGTGTCGGTGGACAATGGGATCCAGGTGGTTGAGTGGAGTGGTTCTTTTGAGGGCCATATCTGCGAAATACCACTCTGGCCCGGATTTCGCCTAGACGAGAGGCTGGAATGGCCTGGTCCAGTCAATCGGCTTGTGGTGACTGGCCCTAGGATAATCGTTTCCATTTTTATCTTTTCCATCTCCATTTTCATTTTCCTAGAAGGCGGCTGCTTAATCAGGTCAATCTTATCTATTAACCTTTCTTGGCACCATATAACACATACGTGTTGGTGTGCCGTTAAACCCTATTCTCACTCACTCACTCATTGAACCCTTTCATGTTTCGTTTATTAGATATATTTAACAGCCACTATTTGTCAACGTCGGATGTAGTGCACATGTTTTAATGGCGTCTGCCAAATCACAAACGCTGCGCCTCCGAGGGTCAAGGTATAAGTAGAAGTTACAGCTTAAAAACCAAACATCTCTCACCAAACATAAAAAGCTTAACTATAAAAAGTAAATATGCATTGACTATAAAGTAAACTTGACTTGGCGGCATATATAAACATGTCCCAAGTTAGCACACATTTTAAATGTCCCTTTTCACAGCAGGCCTAACGACTCTGCCAGAACAAGTTGCATAAGGTTTCTCGAGTAATTTGGACAAGCATCATCGGTAGTTGGTGCTGTAATGGTAGGCTAGACTGCCTCATATGACCCAAGAACAGTCGTCCTAGATAAAGTTGCCGCCATGGAGTTGTCAGTAGATACCGATGGGTTTGAGGGTTTTAATTGACTATTGCTAGTAGGTGAGCAAAGTAGCCTTCTGTTCCTCAGATGTGTTCTTCAATGGCAACTACTTCATCTCAGGTCTTCTTAGATCTGTTAACTGGTTGCATATAAACGACGTCACCAACTCTCAGAGGAATGAGAGAGCGACGTGGATAATCGTTCTGCTCAGGTGCATTTGAAGTCTTTGTTGAGACTCTTATGCTTATGTCGTAGAGAGTCCGGTATACACGGTAGAAGTGTAGCTGCTTGGGACAACTTCCTGGGGGATATTGCGGAGGTTCTATAGTCCTATGTACGGGTCCTACTTGTCTTTGGCACATTTCCTCATCAGTCTCTTAATTATCTTCACTTGGGCTTCGGCACATCTATTAGCTTGATTGTTAGCTGCTGAAGACAGAATGCGTTTAAATCCCCACGACTTGCTAAACCTGCTTAAAGATACAGAGGTGTATTGCGACCCCCATCACTCGCCACAGTCTTGGGTATACCGTATCTTCCAAAATGCTCCTATAGAATATCCGGAATATAGTCAATTTAAAAAACAAACACTTCAGAAAATCCGTGAAAATCTTGAAGAATATATCCTGAAAAATTTACCCATCGGTTTAACCTCATAGCTCCTCTGGAACCGATAGAAATCCGATAAATTCGCAGAAACAAGCAGGTATGGCTTGGGTTAAATGTCATCCGTTGGTTCAACCTCATAGGTTGTCTGGATATATCGGAAGGTCGTTGAACTTGCTGAAACAAGCGGGTATGGCTTTGGTAATGTTTCCTTTTAATTTCTGTCATGCTGTCAACCGCATAACTCATCTGGATAAAACAGAAAATCCGTCAACCTCATGCAAACTGTCATGAATATCTTAAATACTATTTCCACAAAAAATCACCCATGGGTTCAACCTCAAAGTTCATTTGGAACCGTCGGAATTCCCTTGCAATGTGCTGATTTGATTTTGATCCGAAATCGCTTCTTCCGGGTTCAAACCCTTTCAGAATTGTTTGAAAGGGTGAATCCATCCAAGATACTTGGATTCATAAGAGAAATTGGACTTTTCTATAGATTTTAGTCCATACAATTCTCAAATTATTATATATAATTCAATTCATATAATTCAATTAATACTAATGGGTTTAATTTTTAGTTCGTTTTAACCCTTGACTCTTTCTTATCCTTTCGTACTCGTATTTACCCCTCCTTAAGTAGGCACCATATAACACACTAGTGTTGGTGTGCCGTTAAACCTTATACTTACCTTACCTTACCTGCGGGATGCGAATAAAGCTGTGTGTCGCAGCAAACAACGAAAAAAATCAACAACACAAAATAATCTAAAATAATATTGACATAAACCCCTCCATGCCATTAAATTCTTTGGTTTCTTTACAAACCGACCATCAACATTGCGTAATTTGGTTTTAAAAACGCCTGGATACTTTTTACGATTCATGAAGCGTTTTAAAAAACGCGCGGCCTGCGTAGTGTTCGCAGGCCCCTCGACATCATCTGTCAATGGGCTGGTGGTGACTTGCTCATGGAATATCGTTTCCATTTTTATCTTCTCCATCTCCATTTTCATTTATCCTAGAAGGCGGCTGCTTTATCAGGCCAATCTTATCTATTAACCTTTCTAGGCGCCATATAACACATACGTGTTGGTGTGCCGTTAAACTCTATACTTACCTTACCTTACCTTACCTTACCTTACCTTACCTTACCTTACCTTACCTTACCTTACCTTACCTTACCTTACCTTATCTGGGTGTCCATGACACGGGCGCTGCACAAATAAAAAGCACTGATTACAAAGTGCAAACCACGTACAACTGGCTACAGGATATTGCGTAACAGTAACAACATGTCAAGCAAACTTATAAGGCCCTCCCTGCTTCTGTTGTTGGAGGCGTTTTGTAAACATTTCAAATGATATCTATTGTTCTTGTCTGATTCTTTCTTCTATATAAAAATACATTGCACTTTGATTAACAGCAACGCCAATGAACCCACCAATGGAGGACCGCCAAGAGGAGGTAGCCGAACCTCCAACCAATGATAGTGAGTTCTTGTAATTCAGTCATCTCACAGGTCATTGTCTGTGAATTGGTCTGGCTCAAGAGGCTTGTGTTACATTTTGTTGCTCCATAGCGATCTGTGAAATAGGTGGAATTCTGAATGAAGATAATTGTTGCTTTGTTTGTATTGTGAGCTTTACCTCCACTGTGTTTGGAGTCTATAACAAATCGGGCTTTATTTAGAAGTGACGAGGTCATGAAATCATTTAAATGCAATTGTATGTGAAAGTACTTGTAAAATACATTCATTAATTGTTGGCTATGATTTTCCAGATGAGATTGACCCGGCAAACAATGCCCAACAGAGGCAATTTTTAAAAAGCCTTTTAAGAAGAAAAAAAGAGCCAATTTTTTTTTCTTCAAAAGTTAGAAATGAAAATGGTCAATATAAAAAAAAGCCAAACGTACTGAAATCGTGGAGGCGTTATTGTTATTATTATTTTCATTTATTTCGTGTTGTTAATTTTTTTGTTATTTGTTGTGGTCGTTCTTATTATAATTCCTCCGGTTTAATTTCGCACATAAAAAGATTTCATTGAACCCTTTCACCCCCCTGTGGGTCCGGGGGTAGAATAGGCCCACTGTATCCCCCTGCATGTCGTAAGAGGCGACTAATAGGGGGCAACCTGTTGGCCGTGGGTTGCGACTCGTGTCGGTGGACAATGGGATCCAGGTGGTTGAGTGGAGTGGTTCTTTTGAGGGCCATATCTGCGAAATACCACTCTGGCCCGGATTTCGCCTAGACGACGAGAGGCTGGAATGGCCTGGTCCAGTCAATCGGCTTGTGGTGACTGGCCCTAGGATAATCGTTTCCATTTTTATCTTTTCCATCTCCATTTTCATTTTCCTAGAAGGCGGCTGCTTAATCAGGTCAATCTTATCTATTAACCTTTCTTGGCACCATATAACACATACGTGTTGGTGTGCCGTTAAACCCTATTCTCACTCACTCACTCATTGAACCCTTTCATGTTTCGTTTATTAGATATATTTAACAGCCACTATTTGTCAACGTCGGATGTAGTGCACATGTTTTAATGGCGTCTGCCAAATCACAAACGCTGCGCCTCCGAGGGTCAAGGTATAAGTAGAAGTTACAGCTTAAAAACCAAACATCTCTCACCAAACATAAAAGCTTAACTATAAAGTAAATATGCATTGACTATAAAGTAAACTTGACTTGGCGGCATATATAAACATGTCCCAAGTTAGCACACATTTTAAATGTCCCTTTTCACAGCAGGCCTAACGACTCTGCCAGAACAAGTTGCATAAGGTTTCTCGAGTAATTTGGACAAGCATCATCGGTAGTTGGTGCTGTAATGGTAGGCTAGACTGCCTCATATGACCCAAGAACAGTCGTCCTAGATAAAGTTGCCGCCATGGAGTTGTCAGTAGATACCGATGGGTTTGAGGGTTTTAATTGACTATTGCTAGTAGGTGAGCAAAGTAGCCTTCTGTTCCTCAGATGTGTTCTTCAATGGCAACTACTTCATCTCAGGTCTTCTTAGATCTGTTAACTGGTTGCATATAAACGACGTCACCAACTCTCAGAGGAATGAGAGAGCGACGTGGATAATCGTTCTGCTCAGGTGCATTTGAAGTCTTTGTTGAGACTCTTATGCTTATGTCGTAGAGAGTCCGGTATACACGGTAGAAGTGTAGCTGCTTGGGACAACTTCCTGGGGGATATTGCGGAGGTTCTATAGTCCTATGTACGGGTCCTACTTGTCTTTGGCACATTTCCTCATCAGTCTCTTAATTATCTTCACTTGGGCTTCGGCACATCTATTAGCTTGATTGTTAGCTGCTGAAGACAGAATGCGTTTAAATCCCCACGACTTGCTAAACCTGCTTAAAGATACAGAGGTGTATTGCGACCCCCATCACTCGCCACAGTCTTGGGTATACCGTATCTTCCAAAATGCTCCTATAGAATATCCGGAATATAGTCAATTTAAAAAACAAACACTTCAGAAAATCCGTGAAAATCTTGAAGAATATATCCTGAAAAATTTACCCATCGGTTTAACCTCATAGCTCCTCTGGAACCGATAGAAATCCGATAAATTCGCAGAAACAAGCAGGTATGGCTTGGGTTAAATGTCATCCGTTGGTTCAACCTCATAGGTTGTCTGGATATATCGGAAGGTCGTTGAACTTGCTGAAACAAGCGGGTATGGCTTTGGTAATGTTTCCTTTTAATTTCTGTCATGCTGTCAACCGCATAACTCATCTGGATAAAACAGAAAATCCGTCAACCTCATGCAAACTGTCATGAATATCTTAAATACTATTTCCACAAAAAATCACCCATGGGTTCAACCTCAAAGTTCATTTGGAACCGTCGGAATTCCCTTGCAATGTGCTGATTTGATTTTGATCCGAAATCGCTTCTTCCGGGTTCAAACCCTTTCAGAATTGTTTGAAAGGGTGAATCCATCCAAGATACTTGGATTCATAAGAGAAATTGGACTTTTCTATAGATTTTAGTCCATACAATTCTCAAATTATTATATATAATTCAATTCATATAATTCAATTAATACTAATGGGTTTAATTTTTAGTTTCGTTTTAACCCTTGACTCTTTCTTATCCTTTCGTACTCGTATTTACCCCTCCTTAAGTAGGCACCATATAACACACTAGTGTTGGTGTGCCGTTAAACCTTATACTTACCTTACCTTACCTGCGGGATGCGAATAAGCTGTGTGTCGCAGCAAACAACGAAAAAAAAAAAACAACACAAAATAATCTAAAATAATATTGACATAAACCCCTCCATGCCATTAAATTCTTTGGTTTCTTTACAAACCGACCATCAACATTGCGTAATTTGGTTTTAAAAACGCCTGGATACTTTTTACGATTCATGAAGCGTTTTAAAAAACGCGCGGCCTGCGTAGTGTTCGCAGGCCCCTCGACATCATCTGTCAATGGGCTGGTGGTGACTTGCTCATGGAATATCGTTTCCATTTTTATCTTCTCCATCTCCATTTTCATTTATCCTAGAAGGCGGCTGCTTTATCAGGCCAATCTTATCTATTAACCTTTCTAGGCGCCATATAACACATACGTGTTGGTGTGCCGTTAAACTCTATACTTACCTTACCTTACCTTACCTTACCTTACCTTTACCTTACCTTACCTTACCTACCTACCTTACCTTACCCTTATCTGGGTGTCCATGACACGGGCGCTGCACAAATAAAAAGCACTGATTACAAAGTGCAAACCACGTACAACTGGCTACAGGATATTGCGTAACAGTAACAACATGTCAAGCAAACTTATAAGGCCCTCCCTGCTTCTGTTGTTGGAGGCGTTTTGTAAACATTTCAAATGATATCTATTGTTCTTGTCTGATTCTTTCTTCTATATAAAAATACATTGCACTTTGATTAACAGCAACGCCAATGAACCCACCAATGGAGGACCGCCAAGAGGAGGTAGCCGAACCTCCAACCAATGATAGTGAGTTCTTGTAATTCAGTCATCTCACAGGTCATTGTCTGTGAATTGGTCTGGCTCAAGAGGCTTGTGTTACATTTTGTTGCTCCATAGCGATCTGTGAAATAGGTGGAATTCTGAATGAAGATAATTGTTGCTTTGTTTGTATTGTGAGCTTTACCTCCACTGTGTTTGGAGTCTATAACAAATCGGGCTTTATTTAGAAGTGACGAGGTCATGAAATCATTTAAATGCAATTGTATGTGAAAGTACTTGTAAAATACATTCATTAATTGTTGGCTATGATTTTCCAGATGAGATTGACCCGGCAAACAATGCCCAACAGAGGCAATTTTTAAAAAGCCTTTTAAGAAGAAAAAAAGAGCCAATTTTTTTTTTTTCAAAAGTTAGAAATGAAAATGGTCAATATAAAAAAAAGCCAAACGTACTGAAATCGTGGAGGCGTTATTGTTATTATTATTTTCATTTATTTCGTGTTGTTAATTTTTTTGTTATTTGTTGTGGTCGTTCTTATTATAATTCCTCCGGTTTAATTTCGCACATAAAAAGATTTCATTGAACCCTTTCACCCCCCTGTGGGTCCGGGGGTAGAATAGGCCCACTGTATCCCCCTGCATGTCGTAAGAGGCGACTAATAGGGGGCAACCTGTTGGCCGTGGGTTGCGACTCGTGTCGGTGGACAATGGGATCCAGGTGGTTGAGTGGAGTGGTTCTTTTGAGGGCCATATCTGCGAAATACCACTCTGGCCCGGATTTCGCCTAGACGAGAGGCTGGAATGGCCTGGTCCAGTCAATCGGCTTGTGGTGACTGGCCCTAGGATAATCGTTTCCATTTTTATCTTTTCCATCTCCATTTTCATTTTCCTAGAAGGCGGCTGCTTAATCAGGTCAATCTTATCTATTAACCTTTCTTGGCACCATATAACACATACGTGTTGGTGTGCCGTTAAACCCTATTCTCACTCACTCACTCATTGAACCCTTTCATGTTTCGTTTATTAGATATATTTAACAGCCACTATTTGTCAACGTCGGATGTAGTGCACATGTTTTAATGGCGTCTGCCAAATCACAAACGCTGCGCCTCCGAGGGTCAAGGTATAAGTAGAAGTTACAGCTTAAAAACCAAACATCTCTCACCAAACATAAAAGCTTAACTATAAAGTAAATATGCATTGACTATAAAGTAAACTTGACTTGGCGGCATATATAAACATGTCCCAAGTTAGCACACATTTTAAATGTCCCTTTTCACAGCAGGCCTAACGACTCTGCCAGAACAAGTTGCATAAGGTTTCTCGAGTAATTTGGACAAGCATCATCGGTAGTTGGTGCTGTAATGGTAGGCTAGACTGCCTCATATGACCCAAGAACAGTCGTCCTAGATAAAGTTGCCGCCATGGAGTTGTCAGTAGATACCGATGGGTTTGAGGGTTTTAATTGACTATTGCTAGTAGGTGAGCAAAGTAGCCTTCTGTTCCTCAGATGTGTTCTTCAATGGCAACTACTTCATCTCAGGTCTTCTTAGATCTGTTAACTGGTTGCATATAAACGACGTCACCAACTCTCAGAGGAATGAGAGAGCGACGTGGATAATCGTTCTGCTCAGGTGCATTTGAAGTCTTTGTTGAGACTCTTATGCTTATGTCGTAGAGAGTCCGGTATACACGGTAGAAGTGTAGCTGCTTGGGACAACTTCCTGGGGGATATTGCGGAGGTTCTATAGTCCTATGTACGGGTCCTACTTGTCTTTGGCACATTTCCTCATCAGTCTCTTAATTATCTTCACTTGGGCTTCGGCACATCTATTAGCTTGATTGTTAGCTGCTGAAGACAGAATGCGTTTAAATCCCCACGACTTGCTAAACCTGCTTAAAGATACAGAGGTGTATTGCGACCCCCATCACTCGCCACAGTCTTGGGTATACCGTATCTTCCAAAATGCTCCTATAGAATATCCGGAATATAGTCAATTTAAAAAAAAACAAACACTTCAGAAAATCCGTGAAAATCTTGAAGAATATATCCTGAAAAATTTACCCATCGGTTTAACCTCATAGCTCCTCTGGAACCGATAGAAATCCGATAAATTCGCAGAAACAAGCAGGTATGGCTTGGGTTAAATGTCATCCGTTGGTTCAACCTCATAGGTTGTCTGGATATATCGGAAGGTCGTTGAACTTGCTGAAACAAGCGGGTATGGCTTTGGTAATGTTTCCTTTTAATTTCTGTCATGCTGTCAACCGCATAACTCATCTGGATAAAACAGAAAATCCGTCAACCTCATGCAAACTGTCATGAATATCTTAAATACTATTTCCACAAAAAATCACCCATGGGTTCAACCTCAAAGTTCATTTGGAACCGTCGGAATTCCCTTGCAATGTGCTGATTTGATTTTGATCCGAAATCGCTTCTTCCGGGTTCAAACCCTTTCAGAATTGTTTGAAAGGGTGAATCCATCCAAGATACTTGGATTCATAAGAGAAATTGGACTTTTCTATAGATTTTAGTCCATACAATTCTCAAATTATTATATATAATTCAATTCATATAATTCAATTAATACTAATGGGTTTAATTTTTAGTTCGTTTTAACCCTTGACTCTTTCTTATCCTTTCGTACTCGTATTTACCCCTCCTTAAGTAGGCACCATATAACACACTAGTGTTGGTGTGCCGTTAAACCTTATACTTACCTTACCTTACCTGCGGGATGCGAATAAGCTGTGTGTCGCAGCAAACAACGAAAAAAAAAAACAACACAAAATAATCTAAAATAATATTGACATAAACCCCTCCATGCCATTAAATTCTTTGGTTTCTTTACAAACCGACCATCAACATTGCGTAATTTGGTTTTAAAAACGCCTGGATACTTTTTACGATTCATGAAGCGTTTTAAAAAACGCGCGGCCTGCGTAGTGTTCGCAGGCCCCTCGACATCATCTGTCAATGGGCTGGTGGTGACTTGCTCATGGAATATCGTTTCCATTTTTATCTTCTCCATCTCCATTTTCATTTATCCTAGAAGGCGGCTGCTTTATCAGGCCAATCTTATCTATTAACCTTTCTAGGCGCCATATAACACATACGTGTTGGTGTGCCGTTAAACTCTATACTTACCTTACCTTACCTTACCTTACCTTACCTTACCTTACCTTACCTTACCTTACCTTACCTTACCTTACCTTACCTTACCTTACTTTATCCTGGGTGTCCATGACACGGGCGCTGCACAAATAAAAAGCACTGATTACAAAGTGCAAACCACGTACAACTGGCTACAGGATATTGCGTAACAGTAACAACATGTCAAAGCAAACTTATAAGGCCCTCCCTGCTTCTGTTGTTGGAGGCGTTTTGTAAACATTTCAAATGATATCTATTGTTCTTGTCTGATTCTTTCTTCTATATAAAAATACATTGCACTTTGATTAACAGCAACGCCAATGAACCCACCAATGGAGGACCGCCAAGAGGAGGTAGCCGAACCTCCAACCAATGATAGTGAGTTCTTGTAATTCAGTCATCTCACAGGTCATTGTCTGTGAATTGGTCTGGCTCAAGAGGCTTGTGTTACATTTTGTTGCTCCATAGCGATCTGTGAAATAGGTGGAATTCTGAATGAAGATAATTGTTGCTTTGTTTGTATTGTGAGCTTTACCTCCACTGTGTTTGGAGTCTATAACAAATCGGGCTTTATTTAGAAGTGACGAGGTCATGAAATCATTTAAATGCAATTGTATGTGAAAGTACTTGTAAAATACATTCATTAATTGTTGGCTATGATTTTCCAGATGAGATTGACCCGGCAAAACAATGCCCAACAGAGGCAATTTTTAAAAGCCTTTTAAGAAGAAAAAAAAGAGCCAATTTTTTTTTCTTCAAAAGTTAGAAATGAAAATGGTCAATATAAAAAAAAAGCCAAACGTACTGAAATCGTGGAGGCGTTATTGTTATTATTATTTTCATTTATTTCGTGTTGTTAATTTTTTTGTTATTTGTTGTGGTCGTTCTTATTATAATTCCTCCGGTTTAATTTCGCACATAAAAAGATTTCATTGAACCCTTTCACCCCCCTGTGGGTCCGGGGGTAGAATAGGCCCACTGTATCCCCCTGCATGTCGTAAGAGGCGACTAATAGGGGGCAACCTGTTGGCCGTGGGTTGCGACTCGTGTCGGTGGACAATGGGATCCAGGTGGTTGAGTGGAGTGGTTCTTTTTTGAGGGCCATATCTGCGAAATACCACTCTGGCCCGGATTTCGCCTAGACGAGAGGCTGGAATGGCCTGGTCCAGTCAATCGGCTTGTGGTGACTGGCCCTAGGATAATCGTTTCCATTTTTATCTTTTCCATCTCCATTTTCATTTTCCTAGAAGGCGGCTGCTTAATCAGGTCAATCTTATCTATTAACCTTTCTTGGCACCATATAACACATACGTGTTGGTGTGCCGTTAAACCCTATTCTCACTCACTCACTCATTGAACCCTTTCATGTTTCGTTTATTAGATATATTTAACAGCCACTATTTGTCAACGTCGGATGTAGTGCACATGTTTTAATGGCGTCTGCCAAATCACAAACGCTGCGCCTCCGAGGGTCAAGGTATAAGTAGAAGTTACAGCTTAAAAACCAAACATCTCTCACCAAACATAAAAGCTTAACTATAAAGTAAATATGCATTGACTATAAAGTAAACTTGACTTGGCGGCATATATAAACATGTCCCAAGTTAGCACACATTTTAAATGTCCCTTTTCACAGCAGGCCTAACGACTCTGCCAGAACAAGTTGCATAAGGTTTCTCGAGTAATTTGGACAAGCATCATCGGTAGTTGGTGCTGTAATGGTAGGCTAGACTGCCTCATATGACCCAAGAACAGTCGTCCTAGATAAAGTTGCCGCCATGGAGTTGTCAGTAGATACCGATGGGTTTGAGGGTTTTAATTGACTATTGCTAGTAGGTGAGCAAAGTAGCCTTCTGTTCCTCAGATGTGTTCTTCAATGGCAACTACTTCATCTCAGGTCTTCTTAGATCTGTTAACTGGTTGCATATAAACGACGTCACCAACTCTCAGAGGAATGAGAGAGCGACGTGGATAATCGTTCTGCTCAGGTGCATTTGAAGTCTTTGTTGAGACTCTTATGCTTATGTCGTAGAGAGTCCGGTATACACGGTAGAAGTGTAGCTGCTTGGGACAACTTCCTGGGGGATATTGCGGAGGTTCTATAGTCCTATGTACGGGTCCTACTTGTCTTTGGCACATTTCCTCATCAGTCTCTTAATTATCTTCACTTGGGCTTCGGCACATCTATTAGCTTGATTGTTAGCTGCTGAAGACAGAATGCGTTTAAATCCCCACGACTTGCTAAACCTGCTTAAAGATACAGAGGTGTATTGCGACCCCCATCACTCGCCACAGTCTTGGGTATACCGTATCTTCCAAAATGCTCCTATAGAATATCCGGAATATAGTCAATTTAAAAAACAAACACTTCAGAAAATCCGTGAAAATCTTGAAGAATATATCCTGAAAAATTTACCCATCGGTTTAACCTCATAGCTCCTCTGGAACCGATAGAAATCCGATAAATTCGCAGAAACAAGCAGGTATGGCTTGGGTTAAATGTCATCCGTTGGTTCAACCTCATAGGTTGTCTGGATATATCGGAAGGTCGTTGAACTTGCTGAAACAAGCGGGTATGGCTTTGGTAATGTTTCCTTTTAATTTCTGTCATGCTGTCAACCGCATAACTCATCTGGATAAAACAGAAAATCCGTCAACCTCATGCAAACTGTCATGAATATCTTAAATACTATTTCCACAAAAAATCACCCATGGGTTCAACCTCAAAGTTCATTTGGAACCGTCGGAATTCCCTTGCAATGTGCTGATTTGATTTTGATCCGAAATCGCTTCTTCCGGGTTCAAACCCTTTCAGAATTGTTTGAAAGGGTGAATCCATCCAAGATACTTGGATTCATAAGAGAAATTGGACTTTTCTATAGATTTTAGTCCATACAATTCTCAAATTATTATATATAATTCAATTCATATAATTCAATTAATACTAATGGGTTTAATTTTTAGTTCGTTTTTTTAAACCCTTGACTCTTTCTTATCCTTTCGTACTCGTATTTACCCCTCCTTAAGTAGGCACCATATAACACACTAGTGTTGGTGTGCCGTTAAACCTTATACTTACCTTACCTTACCTGCGGGATGCGAATAAGCTGTGTGTCGCAGCAAACAACGAAAAAAAAAATCAACAACACAAAATAATCTAAAATAATATTGACATAAACCCCTCCATGCCATTAAATTCTTTGGTTTCTTTACAAACCGACCATCAACATTGCGTAATTTGGTTTTAAAAACGCCTGGATACTTTTTACGATTCATGAAGCGTTTTAAAAAACGCGCGGCCTGCGTAGTGTTCGCAGGCCCCTCGACATCATCTGTCAATGGGCTGGTGGTGACTTGCTCATGGAATATCGTTTCCATTTTTATCTTCTCCATCTCCATTTTCATTTATCCTAGAAGGCGGCTGCTTTATCAGGCCAATCTTATCTATTAACCTTTCTAGGCGCCATATAACACATACGTGTTGGTGTGCCGTTAAACTTACTACCTTACCTTACCTTACCTTACCTTACCTTACCTTACCTTACCTTACCTTTACCTTACTTACCTTACCTTATCTGGTGTCCATGACACGGGCGCTGCACAAATAAAAAGCACTGATTACAAAGTGCAAACCACGTACAACTGGCTACAGGATATTGCGTAACAGTAACAACATGTCAAGCAAACTTATAAGGCCCTCCCTGCTTCTGTTGTGTTGGAGGCGTTTTGTAAACATTTCAAATGATATCTATTGTTCTTGTCTGATTCTTTCTTCTATATAAAAATACATTGCACTTTGATTAACAGCAACGCCAATGAACCCACCAATGGAGGACCGCCAAGAGGAGGTAGCCGAACCTCCAACCAATGATAGTGAGTTCTTGTAATTCAGTCATCTCACAGGTCATTGTCTGTGAATTGGTCTGGCTCAAGAGGCTTGTGTTACATTTTGTTGCTCCATAGCGATCTGTGAAATAGGTGGAATTCTGAATGAAGATAATTGTTGCTTTGTTTGTATTGTGAGCTTTACCTCCACTGTGTTTGGAGTCTATAACAAATCGGGCTTTATTTAGAAGTGACGAGGTCATGAAATCATTTAAATGCAATTGTATGTGAAAGTACTTGTAAAATACATTCATTAATTGTTGGCTATGATTTTCCAGATGAGATTGACCCGGCAAACAATGCCCAACAGAGGCAATTTTTAAAAAGCCTTTTAAGAAGAAAAAAAGAGCCAATTTTTTTTTCTTCAAAAGTTAGAAATGAAAATGGTCAATATAAAAAAAAGCCAAACGTACTGAAATCGTGGAGGCGTTATTGTTATTATTATTTTCATTTATTTCGTGTTGTTAATTTTTTTGTTATTTGTTGTGGTCGTTCTTATTATAATTCCTCCGGTTTAATTTTCGCACATAAAAAGATTTCATTGAACCCTTTCACCCCCCCCCCCTGGGTCCGGGGTAGAATAGGCCCACTGTATCCCCCTGCATGTCGTAAGAGGCGACTAATAGGGGGCAACCTGTTGGCCGTGGGTTGCGACTCGTGTCGGTGGACAATGGGATCCAGGTGGTTGAGTGGAGTGGTTCTTTTGAGGGCCATATCTGCGAAATACCACTCTGGCCCGGATTTCGCCTAGACGAGAGGCTGGAATGGCCTGGTCCAGTCAATCGGCTTGTGGTGACTGGCCCTAGGATAATCGTTTCCATTTTTATCTTTTCCATCTCCATTTTCATTTTCCTAGAAGGCGGCTGCTTAATCAGGTCAATCTTATCTATTAACCTTTCTTGGCACCATATAACACATACGTGTTGGTGTGCCGTTAAACCCTATTCTCACTCACTCACTCATTGAACCCTTTCATGTTTCGTTTATTAGATATATTTAACAGCCACTATTTGTCAACGTCGGATGTAGTGCACATGTTTTAATGGCGTCTGCCAAATCACAAACGCTGCGCCTCCGAGGGTCAAGGTATAAGTAGAAGTTACAGCTTAAAAACCAAACATCTCTCACCAAACATAAAAGCTTAACTATAAAGTAAATATGCATTGACTATAAAGTAAACTTGACTTGGCGGCATATATAAACATGTCCCAAGTTAGCACACATTTTAAATGTCCCTTTTCACAGCAGGCCTAACGACTCTGCCAGAACAAGTTGCATAAGGTTTCTCGAGTAATTTGGACAAGCATCATCGGTAGTTGGTGCTGTAATGGTAGGCTAGACTGCCTCATATGACCCAAGAACAGTCGTCCTAGATAAAGTTGCCGCCATGGAGTTGTCAGTAGATACCGATGGGTTTGAGGGTTTTAATTGACTATTGCTAGTAGGTGAGCAAAGTAGCCTTCTGTTCCTCAGATGTGTTCTTCAATGGCAACTACTTCATCTCAGGTCTTCTTAGATCTGTTAACTGGTTGCATATAAACGACGTCACCAACTCTCAGAGGAATGAGAGAGCGACGTGGATAATCGTTCTGCTCAGGTGCATTTGAAGTCTTTGTTGAGACTCTTATGCTTATGTCGTAGAGAGTCCGGTATACACGGTAGAAGTGTAGCTGCTTGGGACAACTTCCTGGGGGATATTGCGGAGGTTCTATAGTCCTATGTACGGGTCCTACTTGTCTTTGGCACATTTCCTCATCAGTCTCTTAATTATCTTCACTTGGGCTTCGGCACATCTATTAGCTTGATTGTTAGCTGCTGAAGACAGAATGCGTTTAAATCCCCACGACTTGCTAAACCTGCTTAAAGATACAGAGGTGTATTGCGACCCCCATCACTCGCCACAGTCTTGGGTATACCGTATCTTCCAAAATGCTCCTATAGAATATCCGGAATATAGTCAATTTAAAAAACAAACACTTCAGAAAATCCGTGAAAATCTTGAAGAATATATCCTGAAAAATTTACCCATCGGTTTAACCTCATAGCTCCTCTGGAACCGATAGAAATCCGATAAATTCGCAGAAACAAGCAGGTATGGCTTGGGTTAAATGTCATCCGTTGGTTCAACCTCATAGGTTGTCTGGATATATCGGAAGGTCGTTGAACTTGCTGAAACAAGCGGGTATGGCTTTGGTAATGTTTCCTTTTAATTTCTGTCATGCTGTCAACCGCATAACTCATCTGGATAAAACAGAAAATCCGTCAACCTCATGCAAACTGTCATGAATATCTTAAATACTATTTCCACAAAAAATCACCCATGGGTTCAACCTCAAAGTTCATTTGGAACCGTCGGAATTCCCTTGCAATGTGCTGATTTGATTTTGATCCGAAATCGCTTCTTCCGGGTTCAAACCCTTTCAGAATTGTTTGAAAGGGTGAATCCATCCAAGATACTTGGATTCATAAGAGAAATTGGACTTTTCTATAGATTTTAGTCCATACAATTCTCAAATTATTATATATAATTCAATTCATATAATTCAATTAATACTAATGGGTTTAATTTTTAGTTAGTTTTAACCCTTGACTCTTTCTTATCCTTTCGTACTCGTATTTACCCCTCCTTAAGTAGGCACCATATAACACACTAGTGTTGGTGTGCCGTTAAACCTTATACTTACCTTACCTTACCTGCGGGATGCGAATAAGCTGTGTGTCGCAGCAAACAACGAAAAAAAATCAACAACACAAAATAATCTAAAATAATATTGACATAAACCCCTCCATGCCATTAAATTCTTTGGTTTCTTTACAAACCGACCATCAACATTGCGTAATTTGGTTTTAAAAACGCCTGGATACTTTTTACGATTCATGAAGCGTTTTAAAAAACGCGCGGCCTGCGTAGTGTTCGCAGGCCCCTCGACATCATCTGTCAATGGGCTGGTGGTGACTTGCTCATGGAATATCGTTTCCATTTTTATCTTCTCCATCTCCATTTTCATTTATCCTAGAAGGCGGCTGCTTTATCAGGCCAATCTTATCTATTAACCTTTCTAGGCGCCATATAACACATACGTGTTGGTGTGCCGTTAAACTCTATACTTACCTTACCTTACCTTACCTTACCTTACCTTACCTTACCTTACCTTACCTTATCTGGGTGTCCATGACACGGGCGCTGCACAAATAAAAAGCACTGATTACAAAGTGCAAACCACGTACAACTGGCTACAGGATATTGCGTAACAGTAACAACATGTCAAGCAAACTTATAAGGCCCTCCCTGCTTCTGTTGTTGGAGGCGTTTTGTAAACATTTCAAATGATATCTATTGTTCTTGTCTGATTCTTTCTTCTATATAAAAATACATTGCACTTTGATTAACAGCAACGCCAATGAACCCACCAATGGAGGACCGCCAAGAGGAGGTAGCCGAACCTCCAACCAATGATAGTGAGTTCTTGTAATTCAGTCATCTCACAGGTCATTGTCTGTGAATTGGTCTGGCTCAAGAGGCTTGTGTTACATTTTGTTGCTCCATAGCGATCTGTGAAATAGGTGGAATTCTGAATGAAGATAATTGTTGCTTTGTTTGTATTGTGAGCTTTACCTCCACTGTGTTTGGAGTCTATAACAAATCGGGCTTTATTTAGAAGTGACGAGGTCATGAAATCATTTAAATGCAATTGTATGTGAAAGTACTTGTAAAATACATTCATTAATTGTTGGCTATGATTTTCCAGATGAGATTGACCCGGCAAACAATGCCCAACAGAGGCAATTTTTAAAAAGCCTTTTAAGAAGAAAAAAAGAGCCAATTTTTTTTTTCTCAAAAAGTTAGAAATGAAAATGGTCAATATAAAAAAAAGCCAAACGTACTGAAATCGTGGAGGCGTTATTGTTATTATTATTTTCATTTATTTCGTGTTGTTAATTTTTTTTGTTATTTGTTGTGGTCGTTCTTATTATAATTCCTCCGGTTTAATTTCGCACATAAAAAGATTTCATTGAACCCTTTCACCCCCCTGTGGGTCCGGGGGTAGAATAGGCCCACTGTATCCCCCTGCATGTCGTAAGAGGCGACTAATAGGGGGCAACCTGTTGGCCGTGGGTTGCGACTCGTGTCGGTGGACAATGGGATCCAGGTGGTTGAGTGGAGTGGTTCTTTTGAGGGCCATATCTGCGAAATACCACTCTGGCCCGGATTTCGCCTAGACGAGAGGCTGGAATGGCCTGGTCCAGTCAATCGGCTTGTGGTGACTGGCCCTAGGATAATCGTTTCCATTTTTATCTTTTCCATCTCCATTTTCATTTTCCTAGAAGGCGGCTGCTTAATCAGGTCAATCTTATCTATTAACCTTTCTTGGCACCATATAACACATACGTGTTGGTGTGCCGTTAAACCCTATTCTCACTCACTCACTCATTGAACCCTTTCATGTTTCGTTTATTAGATATATTTAACAGCCACTATTTGTCAACGTCGGATGTAGTGCACATGTTTTAATGGCGTCTGCCAAATCACAAACGCTGCGCCTCCGAGGGTCAAGGTATAAGTAGAAGTTACAGCTTAAAAACCAAACATCTCTCACCAAACATAAAAGCTTAACTATAAAGTAAATATGCATTGACTATAAAGTAAACTTGACTTGGCGGCATATATAAACATGTCCCAAGTTAGCACACATTTTAAATGTCCCTTTTCACAGCAGGCCTAACGACTCTGCCAGAACAAGTTGCATAAGGTTTCTCGAGTAATTTGGACAAGCATCATCGGTAGTTGGTGCTGTAATGGTAGGCTAGACTGCCTCATATGACCCAAGAACAGTCGTCCCAGATAAAGTTGCCGCCATGGAGTTGTCAGTAGATACCGATGGGTTTGAGGGTTTTAATTGACTATTGCTAGTAGGTGAGCAAAGTAGCCTTCTGTTCCTCAGATGTGTTCTTCAATGGCAACTACTTCATCTCAGGTCTTCTTAGATCTGTTAACTGGTTGCATATAAACGACGTCACCAACTCTCAGAGGAATGAGAGAGCGACGTGGATAATCGTTCTGCTCAGGTGCATTTGAAGTCTTTGTTGAGACTCTTATGCTTATGTCGTAGAGAGTCCGGTATACACGGTAGAAGTGTAGCTGCTTGGGACAACTTCCTGGGGGATATTGCGGAGGTTCTATAGTCCTATGTACGGGTCCTACTTGTCTTTGGCACATTTCCTCATCAGTCTCTTAATTATCTTCACTTGGGCTTCGGCACATCTATTAGCTTGATTGTTAGCTGCTGAAGACAGAATGCGTTTAAATCCCCACGACTTGCTAAACCTGCTTAAAGATACAGAGGTGTATTGCGACCCCCATCACTCGCCACAGTCTTGGGTATACCGTATCTTCCAAAATGCTCCTATAGAATATCCGGAATATAGTCAATTTAAAAAACAAACACTTCAGAAAATCCGTGAAAATCTTGAAGAATATATCCTGAAAAATTTACCCATCGGTTTAACCTCATAGCTCCTCTGGAACCGATAGAAATCCGATAAATTCGCAGAAACAAGCAGCAGGTATGGCTTGGGTTAAATGTCATCCGTTGGTTCAACCTCATAGGTTGTCTGGATATATCGGAAGGTCGTTGAACTTGCTGAAACAAGCGGGTATGGCTTTGGTAATGTTTCCTTTTAATTTCTGTCATGCTGTCAACCGCATAACTCATCTGGATAAAACAGAAAATCCGTCAACCTCATGCAAACTGTCATGAATATCTTAAATACTATTTCCACAAAAAATCACCCATGGGTTCAACCTCAAAGTTCATTTGGAACCGTCGGAATTCCCTTGCAATGTGCTGATTTGATTTTGATCCGAAATCGCTTCTTCCGGGTTCAAACCCTTTCAGAATTGTTTGAAAGGGTGAATCCATCCAAGATACTTGGATTCATAAGAGAAATTGGACTTTTCTATAGATTTTAGTCCATACAATTCTCAAATTATTATTATATAATTCAATTCATATAATTCAATTAATACTAATGGGTTTAATTTTTTTAGTTAGTTTTAACCCTTGACTCTTTCTTATCCTTTCGTACTCGTATTTACCCCTCCTTAAGTAGGCACCATATAACACACTAGTGTTGGTGTGCCGTTAAACCTTATACTTACCTTACCTTACCTGCGGGATGCGAATAAGCTGTGTGTCGCAGCAAACAACGAAAAAAATCAACAACACAAAATAATCTAAAATAATATTGACATAAACCCCTCCATGCCATTAAATTCTTTGGTTTCTTTACAAACCGACCATCAACATTGCGTAATTTGGTTTTAAAAACGCCTGGATACTTTTTACGATTCATGAAGCGTTTTAAAAAACGCGCGGCCTGCGTAGTGTTCGCAGGCCCCTCGACATCATCTGTCAATGGGCTGGTGGTGACTTGCTCATGGAATATCGTTTCCATTTTTATCTTCTCCATCTCCATTTTCATTTATCCTAGAAGGCGGCTGCTTTATCAGGCCAATCTTATCTATTAACCTTTCTAGGCGCCATATAACACATACGTGTTGGTGTGCCGTTAAACTCTATTACTTACCTTACCTTTACCTTACCTTACCTTACCTTACCTTACCTTACCTTACCTTACCTTACCTTATCTGGGTGTCCATGACACGGGCGCTGCACAAATAAAAAGCACTGATTACAAAGTGCAAACCACGTACAAACTGGCTACAGGATATTGCGTAACAGTAACAACATGTCAAGCAAACTTATAAGGCCCTCCCTGCTTCTGTTGTTGGAGGCGTTTTGTAAACATTTCAAATGATATCTATTGTTCTTGTCTGATTCTTTCTTCTATATAAAAAAATACTTGCACTTTGATTAACAGCAACGCCAATGAACCCACCAATGGAGGACCGCCAAGAGGAGGTAGCCGAACCTCCAACCAATGATAGTGAGTTCTTGTAATTCAGTCATCTCACAGGTCATTGTCTGTGAATTGGTCTGGCTCAAGAGGCTTGTGTTACATTTTGTTGCTCCATAGCGATCTGTGAAATAGGTGGAATTCTGAATGAAGATAATTGTTGCTTTGTTTGTATTGTGAGCTTTACCTCCACTGTGTTTGGAGTCTATAACAAATCGGGCTTTATTTAGAAGTGACGAGGTCATGAAATCATTTAAATGCAATTGTATGTGAAAGTACTTGTAAAATACATTCATTAATTGTTGGCTATGATTTTCCAGATGAGATTGACCCGGCAAACAATGCCCAACAGAGGCAATTTTTAAAAAGCCTTTTAAGAAGAAAAAAAAGAGCCAATTTTTTTTTTCTTCAAAAGTTAGAAATGAAAATGGTCAATATAAAAAAAAGCCAAACGTACTGAAATCGTGGAGGCGTTATTGTTATTATTATTTTCATTTATTTCGTGTTGTTAATTTTTTTGTTTATTTGTTGTGGTCGTTCTTATTATAATTCCTCCGGTTTAATTTCGCACATAAAAAGATTTCATTGAACCCTTTCACCCCCCTGTGGGTCCGGGGGTAGAATAGGCCCACTGTATCCCCCTGCATGTCGTAAGAGGCGACTAATAGGGGGCAACCTGTTGGCCGTGGGTTGCGACTCGTGTCGGTGGACAATGGGATCCAGGTGGTTGAGTGGAGTGGTTCTTTTGAGGGCCATATCTGCGAAATACCACTCTGGCCCGGATTTCGCCTAGACGAGAGGCTGGAATGGCCTGGTCCAGTCAATCGGCTTGTGGTGACTGGCCCTAGGATAATCGTTTCCATTTTTATCTTTTCCATCTCCATTTTTCATTTTCCTAGAAGGCGGCTGCTTAATCAGGTCAATCTTATCTATTAACCTTTCTTGGCACCATATAACACATACGTGTTGGTGTGCCGTTAAACCCTATTCTCACTCACTCACTCATTGAACCCTTTCATGTTTCGTTTATTAGATATATTTAACAGCCACTATTTGTCAACGTCGGATGTAGTGCACATGTTTTAATGGCGTCTGCCAAATCACAAACGCTGCGCCTCCGAGGGTCAAGGTATAAGTAGAAGTTACAGCTTAAAAACCAAACATCTCTCACCAAACATAAAAGCTTAACTATAAAGTAAATATGCATTGACTATAAAGTAAACTTGACTTGGCGGCATATATAAACATGTCCCAAGTTAGCACACATTTTAAATGTCCCTTTTCACAGCAGGCCTAACGACTCTGCCAGAACAAGTTGCATAAGGTTTCTCGAGTAATTTGGACAAGCATCATCGGTAGTTGGTGCTGTAATGGTAGGCTAGACTGCCTCATATGACCCAAGAACAGTCGTCCTAGATAAAGTTGCCGCCATGGAGTTGTCAGTAGATACCGATGGGTTTGAGGGTTTTAATTGACTATTGCTAGTAGGTGAGCAAAGTAGCCTTCTGTCCCTCAGATGTGTTCTTCAATGGCAACTACTTCATCTCAGGTCTTCTTAGATCTGTTAACTGGTTGCATATAAACGACGTCACCAACTCTCAGAGGAATGAGAGAGCGACGTGGATAATCGTTCTGCTCAGGTGCATTTGAAGTCTTTGTTGAGACTCTTATGCTTATGTCGTAGAGAGTCCGGTATACACGGTAGAAGTGTAGCTGCTTGGGACAACTTCCTGGGGGATATTGCGGAGGTTCTATAGTCCTATGTACGGGTCCTACTTGTCTTTGGCACATTTCCTCATCAGTCTCTTAATTATCTTCACTTGGGCTTCGGCACATCTATTAGCTTGATTGTTAGCTGCTGAAGACAGAATGCGTTTAAATCCCCACGACTTGCTAAACCTGCTTAAAGATACAGAGGTGTATTGCGACCCCCATCACTCGCCACAGTCTTGGGTATACCGTATCTTCCAAAATGCTCCTATAGAATATCCGGAATATAGTCAATTTAAAAAACAAACACTTCAGAAAATCCGTGAAAATCTTGAAGAATATATCCTGAAAAATTTACCCATCGGTTTAACCTCATAGCTCCTCTGGAACCGATAGAAATCCGATAAATTCGCAGAAACAAGCAGGTATGGCTTGGGTTAAATGTCATCCGTTGGTTCAACCTCATAGGTTGTCTGGATATATCGGAAGGTCGTTGAACTTGCTGAAACAAGCGGGTATGGCTTTGGTAATGTTTCCTTTTAATTTCTGTCATGCTGTCAACCGCATAACTCATCTGGATAAAACAGAAAATCCGTCAACCTCATGCAAACTGTCATGAATATCTTAAATACTATTTCCACAAAAAATCACCCATGGGTTCAACCTCAAAGTTCATTTGGAACCGTCGGAATTCCCTTGCAATGTGCTGATTTGATTTTGATCCGAAATCGCTTCTTCCGGGTTCAAACCCTTTCAGAATTGTTTGAAAGGGTGAATCCATCCAAGATACTTGGATTCATAAGAGAAATTGGACTTTTCTATAGATTTTAGTCCATACAATTCTCAAATTATTATATATAATTCAATTCATATAATTCAATTAATACTAATGGGTTTAATTTTTAGTTCGTTTTAACCCTTGACTCTTTCTTATCCTTTCGTACTCGTATTTACCCCTCCTTAAGTAGGCACCATATAACACACTAGTGTTGGTGTGCCGTTAAACCTTATACTTACCTTACCTTACCTGCGGGATGCGAATAAGCTGTGTGTCGCAGCAAACAACGAAAAAAATCAACAACACAAAATAATCTAAAATAATATTGACATAAACCCCTCCATGCCATTAAATTCTTTGGTTTCTTTACAAACCGACCATCAACATTGCGTAATTTGGTTTTAAAAACGCCTGGATACTTTTTACGATTCATGAAGCGTTTTAAAAAACGCGCGGCCTGCGTATGTTCGCAGGCCCCTCGACATCATCTGTCAATGGGCTGGTGGTGACTTGCTCATGGAATATCGTTTCCATTTTTATCTTCTCCATCTCCATTTTCATTTATCCTAGAAGGCGGCTGCTTTATCAGGCCAATCTTATCTATTAACCTTTCTAGGCGCCATATAACACATACGTGTTGGTGTGCCGTTAAACTCTATACTTACCTTACCTTACCTTACCTTACCTTACCTTACCTTACCTTACCTTACCTTACCTTACCTTATCTGGGTGTCCATGACACGGGCGCTGCACAAATAAAAAGCACTGATTACAAAGTGCAAACCACGTACAACTGGCTACAGGATATTGCGTAACAGTAACAACATGTCAAGCAAACTTATAAGGCCCTCCCTGCTTCTGTTGTTGGAGGCGTTTTGTAAACATTTCAAATGATATCTATTGTTCTTGTCTGATTCTTTCTTCTATATAAAAATACATTGCACTTTGATTAACAGCAACGCCAATGAACCCACTGGAGGACCGCCAAGAGGAGGTAGCCGAACCTCCAACCAATGATAGTGAGTTCTTGTAATTCAGTCATCTCACAGGTCATTGTCTGTGAATTGGTCTGGCTCAAGAGGCTTGTGTTACATTTTGTTGCTCCATAGCGATCTGTGAAATAGGTGGAATTCTGAATGAAGATAATTGTTGCTTTGTTTGTATTGTGAGCTTTACCTCCACTGTGTTTGGAGTCTATAACAAATCGGGCTTTATTTAGAAGTGACGAGGTCATGAAATCATTTAAATGCAATTGTATGTGAAAGTACTTGTAAAATACATTCATTAATTGTTGGCTATGATTTTCCAGATGAGATTGACCCGGCAAACAATGCCCAACAGAGGCAATTTTTAAAAAGCCTTTTAAGAAGAAAAAAAGAGCCAATTTTTTTTTCTTCAAAAGTTAGAAATGAAAATGGTCAATATAAAAAAAAGCCAAACGTACTGAAATCGTGGAGGCGTTATTGTTATTATTATTTTCATTTATTTCGTGTTGTTAATTTTTTTGTTATTTGTTGTGGTCGTTCTTATTATAATTCCTCCGGTTTAATTTCGCACATAAAAAGATTTCATTGAACCCTTTCACCCCCTGTGGGTCCGGGGGTAGAATAGGCCCACTGTATCCCCCTGCATGTCGTAAGAGGCGACTAATAGGGGGCAACCTGTTGGCCGTGGGTTGCGACTCGTGTCGGTGGACAATGGGATCCAGGTGGTTGAGTGGAGTGGTTCTTTTGAGGGCCATATCTGCGAAATACCACTCTGGCCCGGATTTCGCCTAGACGAGAGGCTGGAATGGCCTGGTCCAGTCAATCGGCTTGTGGTGACTGGCCCTAGGATAATCGTTTCCATTTTTATCTTTTCCATCTCCATTTTCATTTTCCTAGAAGGCGGCTGCTTAATCAGGTCAATCTTATCTATTAACCTTTCTTGGCACCATATAACACATACGTGTTGGTGTGCCGTTAAACCCTATTCTCACTCACTCACTCATTGAACCCTTTCATGTTTCGTTTATTAGATATATTTAACAGCCACTATTTGTCAACGTCGGATGTAGTGCACATGTTTTAATGGCGTCTGCCAAATCACAAACGCTGCGCCTCCGAGGGTCAAGGTATAAGTAGAAGTTACAGCTTAAAAACCAAACATCTCTCACCAAACATAAAAGCTTAACTATAAAGTAAATATGCATTGACTATAAAGTAAACTTGACTTGGCGGCATATATAAACATGTCCCAAGTTAGCACACATTTTAAATGTCCCTTTTCACAGCAGGCCTAACGACTCTGCCAGAACAAGTTGCATAAGGTTTCTCGAGTAATTTGGACAAGCATCATCGGTAGTTGGTGCTGTAATGGTAGGCTAGACTGCCTCATATGACCCAAGAACAGTCGTCCTAGATA
>JAXDRA010000512.1:10000-44495 GCA_034190875.2 Urechis unicinctus | reverse complement strand
TCGTTCTTCATCCAGGATGAGTCGTAGCGGATTCGTCATTTACTGTTCCCATTCAGTAAGAGCAACGCTGCTTTATTGTTAACGACTGATGTTTATTAAGTCACTTTGTGGACAAGTGACAGCCAATAACACCGTGTAAACAATGTGAGTCTTACTTTAACAAAACGTTTCACGTAATTTAGTATTACAAATTAGTGTCCTCAGTGCGACCCCTTCCACTAACACAGCCACCTTCAATTATAAATTCTCAACAACAGAACAGATTCGGCGACTTCCATTAAATTCGCAGTAGTATTCAATTAAGCTTATTATGTTTGGTGTCTTACCCTCATATTGCAAGTATTTATTTCTTGTCAGCAAAATGACCTACATAATGTGAAAGTTAGCCTCGGAACAGCAACGGCGTAAAATATGTGCGTAGTTGTACGAAAATTTATGTAGGCGAAGTTATCTTGAACCAAGAGCCCAGTTATCAATGTCATAAAGTTAATGGTAATCCTGTAAGTTGTGCAATAGAGCTCTGTGCAAGTGATTAACTACCACATTGTCAAAGACGTAACCGTGAAAGGCTTATGTTTGTGAAGCTTCTTGCAGTTCATCTAAAACTATACCAATGACTTGTAAAAGCTTAGTGTCACATCACTTCTTTTGATTTGCTCTGCTGTGTCTCGGAAAGCCAACTAATCACAGCAAAGTTTTTAATCCCGGAATGTATTTTGGTATCTACTACACCGAGAGACAGATAGGCATACAAGGGTCCTGGGAATTACCCTTCTCGCTCAGGCATATTTATAGTATTTACTAGTCATATCATGTATAGTAAAATAAGCTGAAATAACAGATTCATCAATCTCAAGGAGGGCAATATACGGTTGATATTGGGCCAAACTATGATGCATATCAATATACGCACAACATTATCTCTACACAAGTATTCTTCTTGACAATTGCAGTCATTAACTAGATTGTGTCAAATGACCGCATTGAAAAATATGATGAACCAAATCAGAATTACGTGACATCTTGTCTCTAAGGAGACCATATGAAAGTTATGTTGAAAAAAAACACGGAGCGCAAAGACAAAATCAAGAATCAATGGACAGTAGGAAAACTATGCTTTCCGCGTTCAATTGTGATTTGTCAATACAACGTATTCGCATTCGACTTGGTGAGTGGTCCAGTGTATGACACATTGGGGCCTAATCATTTCGTATCTGCAGTCCCAACATGGAAACAATAACATTTACCTGACCTCATCTCATCTTATGTGCTCTAAATGTTATCGATAGACGTGTTTACAAATAAAGATGAAATCAAAAGTTTAGGACATTTTAATCTTCACACCTTTTGTATTGCATAATTTAGCGTTTACATGGGGTAGATAATGAAATACTGTAAACATGTACTTTGTCAAACAGCTGATGTTCCACTTGTCTCATAAACCACATTTGTTTTCTAATGGAAAATAATGTCACTGACCGTCCGACTGATAAGTAACTAATTGATCACGCTCCGCCTTTACAGAAGAGAGCGCTCTTTGTCAAAAGTGGAACGATTAAAGAGCTCAGAGAAAGTAAAGTGATCCAATTTTTTCCAGTGAATTCAATTTGTGCCGAGGCCATCTCTATTGATGTTCTAGCGTTGAACGTCCGTTTTGTAGTGGATGAAACGGACAAAGGCCCGTAATAAAAGATAGGACAGTATGTATGACATGGTGGACTTTTGACACAAAAATTGCCCTTAAATTACATTTCGTCGATGAACGATACACAACTGTTTCTGCCAGAAATTACAACATATGAGTAAACATTGAACCTAATAAACGCATCATCATCTTAATTAAGCTGCTATTGCAGCTGGTAAATGACTTCGGAAGAGCAATGGTAAGACTTAAACAAATACATTTTCATAAATGAGATTATCTATCTGACTACCAGGGTTAGATTGGTGTGCATATATATATAATTATATTAATGCTTATAAATGTATAATAGATAGATATATATATATATATATATATATATATATATATATATATATATTATATCTATATATATCTATATATATATACATCCCTATATATATAGTATACAAAAATATATATATATGTATCTCCATGTCTATGTATCTATATATAGATATCTATCCCTCTATATATTTTATATCTATATAATTTATATCTATATTTGAATCTAGTTCAAATAAATATCTATTTTTATGAATTGTGTGTCTGTCTATATATATATGTATCTATCTCTGTATATATGTCTAAATATATACTTCTATCTATATATGTCTCTATATACATATGTCTATATCTATATGTCTTTTGTATCTCTATCTTTCTAAATCTCTCTGTCTCTCTCTCTCTATATGTATCTCTCTCTCTCTATCTATCTCTTTCTCTCTCTATCCTCTCTCCCCTCCTGCAGAGAAATAAAACCTATCTACCTTCTCTAGGATCTCTCTCTTTTATATATCTATCTGTGGTTTTCTATATATATTCTATATTTCTATATATCTATATAATATCTCTCCTATCTAATCTCTCTCTATCTCTCTCTTTCTATCTATCTATATCTTCATATACATATTTGTATATATATTTATATATAAATAATGCGGATATCCTGAGCTTAACTGAATGAATACAAACAGTGGTCATTAATCTTGTTGTTTGCTTTGGATTTGAGAAAACTGCACCGTATTTCATCAGGGATAATTCTAAATACAGACTAATTGTGTACGCATATAAGCCGTTCAGTAAAAAAAATATTTAATACTCAATCAGCACTATTTTTGGATTCATCATATGCCAAAATGGTGATCAGCTTTACGAAATGCATCCGGGTCCATGGCATCGGGTTAAACCAGTTGAACCAAGCTAGTTTTATTGTTCCAATGGCCACTTCACAAATACCTGAATAACGAATGTCATTGACATTTTCGTCGCAATAGTGTTCGTTGATAAATACGGAATTTCTATAGCGGTAGTACAAAATTGTTGCTACGAGGTAATTGGCAACTGGAGATATGATTTGTTGCTGCTTAACTAAATAACAAAAATTTAATACGGTGAACGACGTACAACAAACAAAATTATATGACCATCAAAATAAAACCAGTGTTCTTGCAATTGATACAATATTCGCTATGAACGTTAATCAAAAAAGACTGACAGAAGATGAGGATGCTTCAGTTAAAAATATTCTGATAATTTAGCAATATATGCCATTTCATATACCTGTATTGATATATTCGAATTCCAGTCAGAGAAGTATGATTCAGATCCATATACTATTGAGAGCCTTCCTTCTCTTCTAGAACATTAACACCATAAAGTGGGTAATTTAAGGATATAAAAGGCTATATGCTATTAGCATTGTTAGAAAGTCTGACGGCCGAGTTGAAAGTTTGGTTGTCAAACTAATTAAATTGCACCGTGTTGAAGAAGCCATCTTAATAAATGTATCATCTCCCCAAGATCACCTATCACGGTACAAATCGCTTCACCAAGCTAAAACTATATTTACCATTTCCAGTGCCACTCCTAATTAGCAATACACATAATCAGCCTGCCGAAGCGTTCTAGGCAAATATTATTAATCAGCTTAGTTAACAAGTCATGCAGTACACATTCAAACCTCTCATGGGCTCGCACCGAGACCAGCACTATATTACATTACGTTAAGACAGGTGTGGATTTAAAACCGGATTCGATTATCTTTCCACAATATTTCCGGCTGAGCTCGATATAGTGGTTGCTTTTTAAAGATTGATTTTTTACTTCTAATGTATTTTTATTCTTCTGTCGGAACCACCACAGACATCCTATTACATCTTCCAGGAAGCATTGTACAGCACCAGCATTCTGCACGTTAGTGACATTTAGTCCGACCTGAGTGCAAATGGGGTAAATCCGTATTGTTATTATTTCATTGTGGAATATTCCATTGGTAGAAAATGAAAATTAAACCGCCAAGAAGTGACAACGCATACCGTTGAAATAACACATCTTTGGTAATTAAGATGACCGCAATTTATGTGGTTTAAGTGTTGTTGCTTACATTTGAACGCCTAACCAAAGCATCGGATTCTTGTATACCGCCAAAATATTGAGTCCTTTTCGATTTTTATCTAAATGCTGAAATATTCCCAAAGGCTCCATCATACACAGCGGTGGAAGCGATGATGCTGTTATTGTCAACATTTCTTTTCGCATTATTATAGCTGATGGTATGGTAAGAGCATCTTTATGCACAGCGCATTACTCGTCAAATGTGCGAGATGAATATAAATAACCACATTGACTGAATCACCCCGGAAAACAGGCACTTAAATTGTCAAAAATAGTTCATCGTCATTCTAACATGCTAAATGTTTACATCGGATGGAGTAAGGTGCGCCAAGTAATGACATAGCAAATTCAGCAACAATTTATCATACTTTTGTTCTTGTATGTTTGTTAGATAGCCGATCTAAGGAAAATTCTGCACACCATAACATTATGTTTCTATATGTATGGTTGTTTTCATCTAGAAAAAGCGTATTTTTCTATAATCAAGCAAATGTATCAGTGTCTGTTCGATTAATGATATAGAATAAGAAGTGCTTGGTATATCAAACCATTCTATACGATATATACGTTCAGACAAACTCATTATCTGCAATATAATGCCACAACAGAATAAGCAATAACGACTGCTCAGGATAAATGTCAATGATGCTATATGAATGCGTGCAGTTTGGTAATAATGTTGATTAACGTCAAAATCTAAACTATGTGTCCGTATATTCTGGTCTCGCCATGCGTCAATATAATGCCTCATTTTAAAAGATTCCTTTACTTATTGGGAAACTCAAATCACAACTTAAATCGCATATATTCATGCGAACATACACCAATTAATTAAACTAATCAGGTTATGCATTGAAAACACTTAATCACCGTATTATTTATATTTTGTTATATAAGTTCGAGTTAACTTATTGTGTCCCACCTTGGGCTCGAAAGCTAGATGCTGAATTTAAACTCTTGTGGCATTTCGAAGTGATTCCATAAGTCACACTTATATCATGAAGTTGGCACTATAGAGCAGACTTTAGGCTCCAAACGTTCGTTTGTGTGCTTCTGACATGATAAAGAAATACAGACATTTTAGAAACACTGATAAAACACACCGCAAACACAAACTTCATTAGCTAAAAGAGAGGTGTTTACTAGTAAATGGGTTCGAAATCATAAGTTGTAACACGACGTTTACAAACGTCCCCTAAATAAAATATTATCGTATCTTACATTAAAAGCCAGTTTATCAATAAGGTCTTATTAGTATAAAAGTGTTTTTTGCAAGTAATGTGGTCGAAGTTTAAGCTAGGACATTAAATGATTATCAGTACATAACTGACGACGATTATTTACAAAAACAAGCAATATGTTTATTCGCAATTGTGATGATAAGTGTTAAAAAACCGAGGTGTTTGTCTGTTAAAACTAACAAATATATAAATATGTATAAATGTAAATATATTTATATAATATATATATATATAACTTATATATATATGTATATATAGATATATAGATATATATATATACATATATATATATAATATTATATATAATATATATATATATATATCTTTATATGGATATATTTAAATATATATATATCTATTTATATACATATATATACATATGTGTGTATTATTGTTTGTACAGACATATATTTGCTTACATATATGTATATATATGTAAATACATAATAAATATTTTTACATATACGCGTACAATTGTATATAAGTACATATTTATATACATACATGTATATTATTGTATATACAGACATATATTTGCATTAGATACATATATATATCTAAATATAATATATATATGTATATATATATAAATATATATATATATATGTATATATATACATATATATGTAATATATACATACAAATCAATACATATATATAAATATATATTTATATATATATATATGTACAAAAATATATATATATTTTATACATATATGCATGTGTATATTTATATAAATATATTTACATATATACGTATGTATTTATCTATAAATAAAACTCTTTCAACTTGTAATGCAGCGTTATGTGCCTTTCCTAATAGTAACGTTTGATGTGAATACTAATACTGGATAGACCGCATCCATGACAACGATTGCATGTTCATCTAACGCATGTTCATCACATACAAGGTGGTGTCATATAACCAAGAATATTTGCAGTTAGCATTGATAAGCGAATCAACAGCCAACAAATATCAGGGCTCGGCCGTCAAATAGGCAACGAAGTATTGGTGCGTTCGTTCATGTCGACGAAAGCATCCGTCTGAGTCTTATTGTTTTGACATATATGTGGAAAATGCGTGAGTAATTTGTCTATGAATATAATGTTATTTTAATTCATTCTAAACTAAGTTAATTAAGTGGTATTGCGCGGCTCACATAGCGGAGCAATATCAACTGAAAATTGACAGATGATAGTGAGTAATGTTTTATGCATCATTCAAGAACATTATTGGGAAAGCATATCGATAATTCTTGTAATTTGTTCCTTTTACATTGCTTCCGGTTCGATTGCTCACAGTTGTAAATACTGTATTGTAATGGATATCATATCATATGTGATTGATTGTGCAAGGCTGTAGGGGGACTCTCTCCCGTTTCCACCTATGTATAAAAGTGAGAATTCAGTAACACATAGCGTAACGAAATAATGCCCTCATGGATAACATATTACTTATCTCCGTCAAATGTACAACAGATTAACAGGGATTCATTATAAAATTAACAAGATGCATTGATGAAACATTGTACAACATTATTTGGCTTTAGACATATTAGGTATATTTATTTATATTCATACCTAAAAATGGGCGTGTGTCTGTTTGTGTGTTTATGTGTGTGTGTCTGCCTGGGTGGGGATGGATATGTGTGTGGTCAATGTTACGGAGGAACATGGATAGTTATCCAGGAAAAAGATTTTGTGTTTTGTTGGCTCAATGAAAAATCACAGGAATATCATTCGAGATAGTAGCAGAGTTATTGCATAAAGCAGCATTTTGACTAGATACCCTCTAACAAAAACATCACAATTATGTGTAATTTCAAAAAATGATTTCCCCATAAATTGGAGATATCTGCATGGAATATGGGTCTACTGAGACAAGTTCCGGGAGCTACCTTACGGATGAAGGACATATTGTTGTCTTTGTGGATCTCTTCGGGCTATTTGTACCTGACGCTTTTTGCAAAACAGGGGATTTGACTTATATGCTATAGCACCATATAATACGATTGATGTTATAGGATATAGTGGAACATATTTTTCCGAGAAAACATCCGGTTGCAAATGTATGTATGAGATGCAAAGACAGATCAATAGATAGCGCGTATGTCGTAGTTGAAATGATGGTACCATTTAAAGCAGACTTCTGTGTAAATCAACGGATTGATTATGGCTCTGTATCACAGATATCTAGTAATGCACGTATATTATATAATAGAATATCAGCTCTGTCTGAAGGATAAACACCACGCCACGTTAATGATACATATCATCCTAATTAAAAAGTATTGAGATGACGTCGACTCATTATTTAGCTTATATCGCCAACTGCATTGCACTATCATCCTAGGTCGTGCATGATTTCAGTGGGGATAGAACAAATCAATAGCCAACAGCTATAATACAAGCACTATTTGAATCAATTGCGTTTTATGTATACATATAGATACGTGGATATTATTTGCAGGAAGTTCCTCATCACAATGGCTGTCAACGTGCCTCAATTGCTCACTCTGTCCAGTACAGGTAATTTGAAATCAATTGGTGTCATCAATAATTTAATGGTTTGTCCCATTTGTAGTACCATATTTATTATACAACAATTAAACTAAATATTGTGGTTCACAAAATACAATTGTGCATGTGTTATTCAATTGAATACGATATTTTTCTCGCTTTAACTGCTTAAATAATTAATTGCATTTATTCACAATAAGGCGATTGATATATCTACCTGTAGCATATATTGACCTACGTACGAGCTTTTTCTATCATCTCAATTTGTACCGTACTTTAACAAGTTGCTGACAGTGGGACTCAGATGTCACATTCGCATGACAACCCATGCTGAATCATAACACTCAACTCTTCAACTTGATAAACTTCATCCTTAGAAGAAGACTTGTAGTACGGTGGACGCTATAGACATGTTTAAGATAAGGAAGATTGTTGTAAAAATGGCAGCAATCCTATTTCAGCTGGTATCTTTTGGATTGGAGCAGCATTCTCTGAGATTTATTAAGAACAAATAACATTCATTTCGTAGTGATTCATCTCTACGAGCAACCAAACCGAAACATATTAGCATTCAACGTTTTCCAACAGAATCCCATGCCAATGAGGCACGGACCTTGCTTCATGTCGCATAACCTGACAAATAGTACCATGAAGCACAATAGACAAACAGATAAATTCATAAATCGTTCACACATACTTAGCTGCAACTTGCACAAAATTGCATCTTATATCTGACAACATTCGACATCAATGGTCAGAAATTTGGCCAAACTTACGCTGACGTTTGGTATTTTAACCGCCAGGTTCGCCGTCAAAGCAAATGAAAAGTCAAGATAAATAGCCACAATGCGTGATGTAAGTATTAAATCCCCCCTGTATCAAGACGCTTCAGTAACTGCAGCGTCAGCCTCGTCGTTGTTGCGGGGACACATGCTCGGGCACTCGAATGCAGAAACTGCAGTTGAATTTTGAGCAGTGATCATAATTGGTCCGCTGTTTGCAGACCTTGACAAACTCTCTTCCACAGCTAGTGCGACCAAAGCCCTCAAACAGACATCGCGTATAGATTATAAGCGAACTGTTGCGGCTAACGGTCAGCGAGTTGGCGGTCGACAAGTAGGTGACTCAAGGGTAATTAACGTCGTATTTCTTTGGATATCGTACATGCAAGTGACATAAATCCCCATTCATTCTATTTCAATGTAGACTGCTATTAACAAGAACCTACCATACGGGCTAAATCTTTCCAAACATTTTCTCCGGTTAAAACAGTAGGTTCCAATTGTTGCCTGAGACCTATTCCAAAAATATATGAACCTACTCTAGAAGTGATTTGTGCAGATCCTTGTCAGTGGTCTTTGCAGCATATATCTGAATAAAGTTCCTATCATCGACAAATTAAGGGCTCTACACTTTTATCACATTAAATTTTCCCCTATTATTCATATAAGGCAAATATCTTCAACTCTTTTCTTGAAAACAATGCAGAAATTATGTTTTGTCTGAAGAGTTAGGTTCCTCAACCCGCACTTGACAGGTGCCTGTACTCTGGTCAATCCTAGGACCTTACCGATTTGCGCTGCTTGCCGAATCGTACAGTTAGCGCTTAAGAAGGTAAATATTATTGTACGTTACCACCCATACCATCAGAGAGAGTTTTTCCTGAAGCATGTCTGTCTGCAAACGTTAGTGTGCCTTTTTAGTGTCAATACCTATTCTCATTGTATCATAACTGTCAACGTTAAATACAGATTCATCCTTATCTTGTTTTCATCTATCGAAAAGGAATCGGATGTTCATTTGGGTGATACGCGATGCACCGCCTATAATAAGTCCATGACATATTCAGTATCAGGTAAGGATTATTGATATTTACCATTCAGTATCAGGTAAGGATTATTGATATTTACCATTCAGTATCAGGTAAGGATTATTGATATTTACCATGTACTTATCAGACCGACATTACTTTAGGATTAATTTGTCCTTGTTACGTGTCCACGTGTGTAAACCATTTTCTTTCTAATGCTTGATTCATCAGTACCGCACATGGTTTGATTTCAGACAATCTATGAAAGCTACAAGTGGCATTTACGCCACCACACAATTAATTATTGGCTTAAATAAATGCTGCGTTATTTACCACTCTTTATTTGCAACCTGCGTTGTAATTGGGAATGTTTTGGGCTTTGTTGTTTCAATTACGTGCCAGACAATGCAATAGAAATAAGCATTGGTAGCATACAATTAGACATTTGATCACGGGAGTGCAAACTAACATAAACAATAGTATTCAAAGGTATAGAATATGAAATGATTAGTGGCTGACGGAGATACCATGCATATGTTACAATAAAAGCCAAATAATTATAAATAGCTGACTGAAGGTTTGACAACTGTTTCGTAATGATTACATCTTCCTTTGAAATATAATAAGCTCTTGTAAACGCACGCCCGCCTTTTTGTAAGGTCTCCAAGCTTGAGAGAAAATTAATTGGGAATGCTATACCGGAAACGCAATTGTGCTTAGATGAGAGAGAGAGAGAGAGAGAGAGAGAGTGAGAGAGAGTAATTCAATGCATTTTGATTATGCTGCATGGCTATGGCGAGATACATTGTGTTGAAACACGGTTTGAACTGACTACAGTTCTCTAAAACTAGATTTAAGCCAATAATTAATTGTGTGGTGGCGTAAATGCCACTTGTAGCTTTCATAGATTGTCTGAAATCAAACCATGTGCGGTACTGATGAATCAAGCATTAGAAAGAAAATGGTTTACACACGTGGACACGTAACAAGGACAAATTAATCCTAAAGTAATGTCGGTCTGATAAGTACATGGTAAATATCAATAATCCTTACTTGATACTGAATGGTAAATATCAATAATCCTTACCTGATACTGAATGGTAAATATCAATAATCCTTACCTGATACTGAATATGTCATGGACTTATTATAGGCGGTGCATCGCGTATCACCCAAATGAACATCCGATTCCTTTTCAATAGATGAAAACAAGATAAGGATGAATCTGTATTTAACGTTGACAGTTATGATACAATGAGAATAGGTGTTGACACTAAAAAGGCACACTAACGTTTGCAGACAGACATGCTTCAGGAAAACTCTCTCTGATGGTATGGGTGGTAACGTACAATAATATTTACCTTCTTAAGCGCTAACTGTACGATTCGGCAAGCAGCGCAAATCGGTAAGGTCCTAGGATTGACCAGAGTACAGGCACCTGTCAAGTGCGGGTTGAGGAACCTAACTCTTCAGACAAAACATAATTTCTGCATTGTTTTCAAGAAAAGAGTTGAAGATATTTGCCTTATATGAATAATAGGGGAAAATTTAATGTGATAAAAGTGTAGAGCCCTTAATATGTCGATGATAGGAACTTTATTCAGATATATGCTGCAAAGACCACTGACAAGGATCTGCACAAATCACTTCTAGAGTAGGTTCATATATTTTTGGAATGGGTCTCAGGCAACAATTGGAACCTACTGTTTTAACCGGAGAAAATGTTTGGAAAGATTTAACCCGTATGGTAGGTTTTTGTTAATAACAGTCTACATTGAAATAGAATGAATGGGGATTTATGTCACTTGCATGTACGATATCCAAAGAAATACGACGCTAATTACCCTTGAGTCACCTACTTGTCGACCGCCAACTCGCTGACCGTTACCCGCAACAGTTCGCTTATAATCTATACGCGATGTCTGTTTGAGGGCTTTGGTCGCACTAGCTGTGGAAGAGAGTTTGTCAAGGCCTGCAAACAGCGGACCAATTATGATCACTGCTCAAAATTCAACTGCAGTTTCTGCATTCGAGTGCCCGAGCATGTGTCCCCGCAACAACGACGAGGCTGACGCTGCAGTTACTGAAGCGTCTTGATACAGGGGGGATTTAATACTTACATCACGCATTGTGGCTATTTATCTTGACTTTTCATTTGCTTTAACGGCGAACCTGGCGGTTAAAATACCAAACGTCAGCGTAAGTTTGGCCAAATTTCTGACCATTGATGTCGAATTTTGTCAGATATAAGATGCAATTTTGTGCAGGTTGCAGCTAAGTATGTGTGAACGATTTATGAATTTATCTGTTTGTCTATTGTGCTTCATGGTACTATTTGTCAGGTTATGCGAGATGAAGCAAGGTCCGTGCCTCATTGGCATGGGATTCTGTTGGAAAACGTTGAATGCTTATATGTTTCGGTTTGGTTGCTAGTAGAGATGAATCACTACGAAATGAATGTAATTTGTTCTTAATAAATCTCAGAGTATGCTGCTCCAATCCAAAAGATACCAGCTGAAATAGGATTGCTGCCATTTTTACAACAATCTTCCTTATCTTAAACATGTCTATAGCGTCCACCGTACTACAAGACTTCTTCTAAGGATGAAGTTTATCAAGTTGAAGAGTTGAGTGTTATGATTCAGCATGGGTTGTCATGCGAATGTGACATCTGAGTCCCACTGTCAGCCACTTGTTAAAGTAGGGTACAAATTGAGATGATAGAATAAGCTCGTACGTAGGTCAATATATACTACAGGTAGATATATCAATCGCCTTATTGTGAATAAATGCAATTAATTATTTAAGTAGCACAATTGTATTTTGTGAACCACAAAATTAAGTTTAATTGTTGTATAATAAATTTGGTACTACAAATGGGACAAACCATTAAATTATTGATGACACCAATTGATTTCAAATTACCTGTACTGGACAGAGTGAGCAACTGAGGCACGTTGACAGCCATTGTGACGAGGAACTTCCTGCAAATAATATCCACGTATCTATATGTATACATAAAACGCAATTGATTCAAATAGTGCTTGTATTATAGCTGTTGGCTACTGATTTGTTCTATCCCCACTGAAATCATGCACGACCTAGGATGATAGTGCAATGCAGTTGGCGATATAAGCTAAATAATGATTCGACGTCATCTCAATACTTTTTAATTAGGATGATATGTATCCTTAACGTTGCGTGGTGTTTATCCTTCAGACAGAGCTGATATTCCATTATATAATATACGTGCATTACTAGATATCTGTGATACAGAGCCATAATCAATCCGTTGATTTACACAGAAGTCTGCTTTAAATGGTACCATCATTTCAACTACGACATACGCGCTATCTATTGATCTGTCTTTGCATCTCATACATACATTTGTAACCGGATGTTTTATCGGAAAAATATGTTCCACCATATCCTATAACATCAATCGTATTATATGGTGCTATAGCATATAAGTCAAATCCCCTGTTTTGCAAAAAGCGTCAGGTACAAATAGCCCGAAGAGATCCATAAAGACAACAATATGTCCTTCATCCGTAAGGTAGCTCCCGGAACTTGTCTCAGTAGACCCATATTCCATGCAGTTATCTCCAATTTATGGGGAAATCATTTTTTGAAATTACTCATAATTGTGATGTTTTTGTTAGAGGGTATCTAGTCAAAATGCTGCTTTATGCAATAACTCTGCTACTATCTCGAATGATATTCCTGTGATTTTTCATTGAGCCAACAAAACACAAAATCTTTTTCCTGGATAACTATCCATGTGCCTCCGTAACATTGACCACACACATACCCATCCCCACCCAGGCAGACACACACACATAAACACACAAACAGACACACGCCCATTTTTATGTGTGAATATAAATAAATATACCTAATATGTCTAAAGCCAAATAATATTGTACAATGTTTCATCAATGCATCTTGTTAATTTTATAATGAATCCCTGTTAATCTGTTGTACATTTGACGGAGATAAGTAATATGTTATCCATGAGGTCATTATTTCGTTACGCTGTGTGTTACTGAATTCTCACTTTTATACATAGGTGGAAACGGGAGAGAGTCCCCCAACAGCCTTGCTCAATCAATCACATATGATATGATATCCATTACAATACAGTATTTACAACTGTGAGCAATCAAAACGAAAGCAATGTAAAAGGAACAAATTACAAGAATTATCGATTTGCTTTCCCACTAATTTTCTTGAATGATGCATATAACATTACTCACTATCATCTGTTAATTTTCAGTTGATATTGCTCCGCTATGTGAGCCGCGCAATACCACTTAATTAACTTAGTTTAGAATGAATTAAAATAACATTATATTCATAGACAAATTACTCACGCATTTTCCACATATATGTCAAAACAATAAGACTCAGACGGATGCTTTCGTCGGCATGAACGAACGCACCAATACTTCGTTGCCTATTTGACGGCCGAGCCCTGACATTTGTTGGCTGTTGATTAGCTTATCAATGCTAACTGCAAATATTCTTGGTTATATGACACCACCTTGTATGTGATGAACATGCGTTAGATGAACATGCAATCGTTGTCATGGATGCGGTCTATCCAGTATTAGTATTCACATCAAACGTTACTGTTAGGAAAGGCACATAACGCTGCATTACAAGTTGAAAGAGTTTTATTTATAGATAAATACATACGTATATATGTAAATATATTTATATAAATATACACATGCATATATGTATAAAAAATATATGTATTTTTGTACATATATATATATATAAATATATATTATATATATGTATTGATTTGTAAGTATATATTTACATATATATGTATATATATACATATATATATATATATTTATATATATATATATATATATATATTTAGATATATATATATAATATATATATATATATATCTCTAATGCAAATATATGTCTGTATATACAATAATATACATGTATGTATATAATATATGTACTTATATACAATTGTACGCGTATATGTAAAAATATTTATTATGTATTTACATATATATACATATATGTAAGCAAATATATGTCTGTACAAACAATAATAAACATATGTATATATATATATGTAGACATGTACATATACAATTGTTTACAAATATATATATATATATATATATATATATATATATATATGTATATATACTTATATAATGTTATATATTCACATATTTGTTTATTTGTATATGCATACATACTTACACATATATATGTATATATTTATGTACACATATATACATACAGGCGCACATACACTAATCTATATGCATACATATTCATATGTCATATTATATACAAATAGATATAAAAATATATAATATATATTTAAAAATGTTTATATATATATACATATATATGTATATACATATTTATATATATATGTATATTTATATATATGTACATATATATATACATATATATATATATAAATATGTATATATATCTATCTATGTATACATATATACATATAATATACACATATATATATATATATATATATATATAAATATATATATATATATTTAAATATATATATAATATATATATATATATATATATATATATATATATATATAGATATATATCTATATATCTATATATCTATATATACATATATATATAAGTATATATATATATATATATATATATATATTAACATTTATACATATTTATATATTTGTTAGTTTTAACAGACAAACACCTCGGTTTTTTAACACTTATCATCACAATTTCGAATAAACATATTGCTTGTTTTTGTAAATAATCGTCGTCAGTTACGTACTGATAATCATTTAATGTCCTAGCTTAAACTTCGACCACATTACTTGCAAAAAACACTTTTATACTAATAAGACCTTATTGATAAACTGGCTTTTAATGTAAGATACGATAATATTTTATTTAGGGGACGTTTGTAAACGTCGTGTTACAACTTAAGTTTTCGAACCCATTTACTAGTAAACACCTCTCTTTTAGCTAATGAAGTTTGTGTTTGCGGTGTGTTTTATCAGTGTTTCCAAAATGTCTGTATTTCTTAATCGTGTCAGAAGCACACAAACGTACGTTTGGAGCCTAAAGTCTGCTCTATAGTGCCAACTTCATGATATAAGTGTGACTTATGGAATCACTTCGAAATGCCACAAGAGTTTAAATTCAGCATCTAGCTTTCGAGCCCAAGGTGGGACACAATAAGTTAACTCGAACTTATATAACAAAATATAAATAATACGGTGATTAAGTGTTTTCAATGCATAACCTGATTAGTTTAATTAATTGGTGTATGTTCGCATGAATATATGCGATTTAAGTTGTGATTTGAGTTTCCCAATAAGTCAAGGAATCTTTTAAAATGAGGCATTATATTAACGCATGGCGAGACCAGAATATACGGACACATAGTTTAGATTTTGACGTTAATCAACATTATTACCAAACTGCACGCATTCATATAACATCATTGACATTTATCCTGAGCAGTCGTTATTGCTTATTCTGTTGTGGCATTATATTGCAGATAATGAGTTTGTCTGAACGTATATATCGTATAGAATGGTTTGATATACCAAGCACTTCTTATTCTATATTATTAATCGAACAGACAATGATACATTTGCTTGATTATAGAAAAATACGCTTTTTCTAGATGAAAACAACCATGCATATAGAAACATAATGTTATGGTGTGCAGAATTTTCCTTAGATCGGCTATCTAACAAACATACAAGAACAAAAGTATGATAAATTGTTGCTGAATTTGCTATGTCATTACTTGGCGCACCTTACTCCATCCGATGTAAACATTTAGCATGTTAGAATGACGATGAACTATTTTTGACAATTTAAGTGCCCGTTTTCCGGGGTGATTCAGTCAATGTGGTTACTTATATTCATCTCGCAAATTGGACGAGTAATGCGCTGTGCATAAAGATGCTCTTCCCATACCATCAGCTATAATAATGCGAAAAGAAATGTTGACAATAACAGCATCATCGCTTCCACCGCTGTGTATGATGTAGCCTTTGGGAATATTTCAGCATTTAGATAAAAATCGAAAAGGACTCAATATTTTGGCGGTATACAAGAATCCGATGCTTTGGTTAGGCGTTCAAATGTAAGCAACAACACTTAAACCACATAAATTGCGGTCATCTTAATTACCAAAGATGTGTTATTTCAACGGGATGCGTTGTCACTTCTTGGCGGTTTTATTTTCATTTTCTACCAATGGAATATTCAACAATGAAGTAATAACAATATGGATTTACCCCATTTGCACTCAGGTCGGACTAAATGTCACTAACGTGCAGAATGCTGGTGCTGTACAATGCTTCCTGGAAGATGTAATAGGATGTCTGTGGTGTTTCCGACAGAAGAATAAAAATACATTAGAAGTAATATCAATCTTTAAAAAGCAACCACTATATCGTGCTCAGCCGGAAATATTGTTGAAAGATAATCGAATCCGGTTTTAAATCCACACCTGTCTTAACGTAATGTAATGAAGTGCTGGTCTCGGTGCGAGCCCATGTACAACAGTAAGAGATTAAGAAGAGGCTAATCATCTAATGATGTGCAAGAAAACTTCAGAGTGGTTTGAATGTGTACTGCATGACTTGTTAACTAGGCTGATTAATAATATTTGCCTAGAACGCTTCGGCAGGCTGATTATGTGTATTGCTAATTAAGAGTGGCACTGGAAATGGTAAATGTAGTTTTAGCTTGGTGAAGCGATTTGTACCGTGATAGGTGATCTTGGGGAGATGATACATTTATTAAGATGGCTTCTTCAACACGGTGCAATTTAATTAGTTTGACAACCAAACTTTCAACTCGGCCGTCAGACTTTCTAACAATGCTAATAGCATATAGCCTTTTATATCCTTAAATTACCCACTTTATGGTGTTAATGTTCTAGAAGAGAAGGAAGGCTCTCAATAGTATATGGATCTGAATCATACTTCTCTGACTGGAATTCGAATATATCAATACAGGTATATGAAATGGCATATATTGCTAAATTATCAGAATATTTTTAACTGAAGCATCCCCATCTTCTGTCAGTCTTTTTTGATTAACGTTCATAGCGAATATTGTATCAATTGCAAGAACACTGGTTTTATTTCGATGGTCATATAATTTTGTTTGTTGTACGTCGTTCACCGTATTAAACTTTTGTTATTTAGTTAAGCAGCAACAAATCATATCTCCAGTTGCCAATTACCTCGTAGCAACAATTTTGTACTACCGCTATAGAAATTCCGTATTTATCAACGAACACTATTGCGACGAAAATGTCAATGATATTCGTTATTCAGGTATTTGTGAAGTGGCCATTGGAACAATAAAACTAGCTTGGTTCAACTGGTTTAACCCGATGCCATGGACCCGGATGCATTTCGTAAAGCTGATCACCATTTTGGCATATGATAAATCCAAAAATAGTGCTGATTGAGTATTAAATATTTTTTTACTGAACGGCTTATATGCGTACACAATTAGTCAGTATTTAGAATTATCCCTGATGAAATACGGTGCAGTTTTCTCAAATCCCAAACCGTTGCGTTGATCGGAACGTTTACGCTATTTTTGCTTTGCACATTTCAGATCAAATTGAAAACACTATTATAATTAGATCTACGGTGTTATTCAAGCACAGAGGCATGTCAACTTTTAGTTATCGTAAGCTTAATTAAAAGGTTCACACGTGGAAAGCATTACAAAGACTTACAAATGCGTCTTGTCACAAAGATAAGACTCTTTTGTCGTTATTAGAATAAATGTCGTTGCCGAAAACGCGCAATCAACTCATGGGAAAGCAATGTTGGGAGGGTTAACGAAATAGACCTTTCAGCAAACAACAAGATTAATGACCACTGTTTGTATTCATTCAGTCTACGCTCAGGATATCTGCATTATTTATATATAAATATATATATAAATATGTATATGAAGATATATATAGAAAAGAGATACATAGGAGATATATATATATAGATATATAGAGAGAGATAGAGAGAGATATATAGAGATATAGATAGAGATATTAGAGAAAAATATATAGTCTAGACACCAGAGAGATATATAGATATATAGAATATATATATATATATACATATGTGTATATGTTTTATTTATATGCATATATGTATATGGGAGATATATATAGAAATAAGAAGATATACTATATAGATACATATATAGAGAGGAAATAGAGATAGACAAAAGACATAGAGATAGAGAAAGAGATAGATGTATAGAGATATATAGATAGATTATAGAGAGTTATATATATACATATATATATATACAGAGATAGATAGACATACACACATTCATAAAAATATATTTATTTAACTATATGCAAATATATATATATAATATATATATATATAAATATATGTTTATATATATATATACATATATACATTTATATACATATATATATATATATGGATATATAGATATATATATATATATATATATATATATATATATATATATGTATATATCTATATATATATATATATCTATATATATATATATATATATCTCTATATATCTCTCTCTCTATATATCTACATTTATAAGCATTAATATAATTATATATATATGCACTCTGACCCTGGTAGTCAGATAGATAATCTCATTTATGAAAAATGTATTTGTTTAAGTCTTACCATTGCTCTTCCGAAGTCATTTACCAGCTGCAACAGCAGTTTAATTAAGATGATGATGCGTTTATTAGGTTCAATGTTTACTCATATGTTGTAATTTCTGGCAGAAACAGTTGTGTATCGTTCATCGACGAAATGTAATTTAAGGGCAATTTTTATGTCAAAAGTCCACCATGTCATACATAATGTCCTATCTTTTATTACGGCCTTTGTCCGTTTCATCACTGCAAAACGGACGTTCAACGCTAGAACATCAATAGAGATGGCCTCGGCACAAATTGAATTCACTGGAAAAAATTGGATCACTTTACTTTCTATGAGCTCTTTAATCGTTCCACTTTTGACAAAGAGCGCTCTCTTCTGTAAAGGCGGAGCGTGATCAATTAGTTACTTATCAGTCGGACGGTCAGTGACATTATTTTCCATTAGAAAACAAATGTGGTTTGTGAGACAATTGGAACATCAGCTATTTGACAAAGTACATGTTTACAGTATTTCATTATCTACCCCATGTAAACGCTAAATTATGCAATATAAAAGGTGTGAAGATTAAAATGTCCTAAACTTTTGATTTCATCTTTATTTGTAAACACGTCTATCGATAACATTTAGAGCACATAAGATGAGATGAGGTCAGGTAAATGTAATTGTTTCCATGTTGGGACTGCAGATACGAAATGATTAGGCCCCAATGTGTCATACACTGGACCACTCACCAAGTCGAATGCGAATATGTTGTATTGACAAATCACAATTGAACGCGGAAAGCATAGTTTTCCTACCGTCCATTGATTCTTGATTTTGTCTTTGCGCTCCGTGTTTTTTTTCAACATAACTTTCATATGGTCTCCTTATAGACAAGATGTCACGTAATTCTGATTTGGTTCATCATATTTTTCAATGTGGTCATTTGACACAATCTAGTTAATAACTGCAATTGTGAAGAAGAATACTTGTAAAGAGATAATGTTGTGCGCATATTGATATGTATCGCAGTTTGGCCCAACGTCAACCGTATATTGCCCTCCTTGAGATTGATGAATCTGTTATTTCAGCTTATTGCACCATGCATGATATCACTAGTAGATGCTATAACTATGCCTGAGCGAGAAAGGTAATTCTCAAGACCCTTGCGTGCTTATCTGTCTCTCGGTGTAGTAGATACCAAAAGACACCGGGAATTGCTGTGATTGATTGGCTTTCCGAGACACAGCTGAGTGTATCAAAAGAAGTGATGTGACACTAAGCTTTTATAAGTCATTGGTATAGTTTTAGAGGAGCTGCAATGCTTGCAAAGCTTCAGATTCATAAGCGTTTTACGGCTACGTCTTTGTCGACGTAATTGTTTATCACTTGCACAGAGCTCTATTGCACAGCTTACAGGATTACCATTAACTTATGACATTGATCACTGGGCTCTTGGTTAAAAATAACTTCGCCTACATGAATTTTTGTACAACTACGAACATATTTTACGCCGTTGCTGTTCCGAAGCTAACCCTCACATTCAGTAGGTCATTCTGCTGACAAGAAATAATTACTTGCAATATGTGGGTAAGACACCAAACATATAATAAGCTCAACTGAATACTACTGCGAATTTAATGGAAGTCGCCGAATCTGTTCTGTTGTTGAGAATTTATAATTGAAGGTGGCTGCGTTAGTGGAAGGGGTCGCACTGAGGACACTAATTAGTAATACTAAATTACGTGAAACGTTTTGTTAAAGTAAGACTCTCATTGTTTACAGTTTTCATGGTGTTATTGGCTGTCACTTGTCCACAAAGTGACTTAATAAACATCAGTCGTTAACAACAAAGCAGCATTGCCTTTATTGAATGGGAACAATAAATGACGAATCCGCTACGACTAATCCTGGTTGAAGAACGAATATATACGTGTAGGCTTAATGCACCATGGACAGGCACTCTGAAACGCAATACAACTTGCAACTTGCTCCTACCCAAACATGCATATTTGTGTCCAGGTTTACAAATACATGTTCTGAAACGAACACAGGGCATGGATTGGGCTAGGGTGTCGTCTAGGCAAATTAGACTCAGGTTTAAAATTTTGAATTGATAAAATAATCATTTGTCACGAGCCATATCATTCTAATTGAAATCCGTTTAATCAAGCGTCTCAATCAGTCTTCTTGTGTAGCGACATTGTTTTGAATTCCTTCCAGTAATATGTATAACTGACTAATATATAATATTTCCATCACAGTTGCTTGCATGCGTTTCTAAATGAATATTATCAGTACTATCATATATGATAGTTTCGTAAGATACAGGTAATAGCATCAGCAAGCACAATGAATTATGTTGATTCGTGGGAAAGCACAAAAAATCATGGTATCACCCCGTACCATTTTGTCAATTACCATATTAAGCTTGCCAGTAGAAAAGTGCAAAAATGAATATCCATAGTTCATTTAATTTACTGCAATATAAATACGACAACGCAATTTATTGCCTATTAGTCTGATTATTTATTTGATTTGTTATAGGCTTAAGAGGTAAATATTTCCGTAGCATTAAATATCAATAGGACAAAAAATCGCAGTATATATGCACTGGGGTATTGAGGTATATTGTAAGTAATTCAATTAACCTGGACTTATCAGTAGTTCTGTCTGTCGAAAACGATTCTGTCTGCCAGGATAGGTATTCAAACTGGTTGTAAAGTACCTAGATTATTAAGTTCCAGTATGATGAATGTTTATTTCTAGGAAGTATTTGCTTAGTCTATGCAGGGCCTCTTACGGACATCATGGAATCACTGTTTAAGATACAGAAATATGGGTCCGTGGGATATGCGTCACAGACATACGGAGCGAATAATGTTTCGATTAACGATGCAATTTTTCGTACGCCTACGAAATACAGTACCAATCATACCAAAACACCTTCCATCGGGATAAAATGGCGGTATCCGAACCAAGCCTAGGCACGCAAACACTTGTTTCACCTAACTTTCCAGTGTAATGCACGTATCCCACTGTGATGATTATCTGAATAGCTTGCTGCGGCGATATACTGAAATTATTCAACGAAGTCGAAGAAGATTCCTCTCTTGGCCATAGAGGATGGTATATCGGAGGCCCAAGTAAACAAATTTGACATAAACGTTTACTCTGCTTGATGTCATTCAGTCCCGAATAAAGTCGTGACATATTAATCTCAATTCGCAATGGTTTCAGTTATTTAGACTCCTTATCGTTTCAGTCTTAAGTAAGTGGTTTCAGATATTTGTGGCAGCGGTATGCAAGTGAACCGCTATCTATCCAAATGCTGTATGCTATAATATGCAACGCAAAGACGCAAATCAATTACAAACAAATAAAACACTGATCAGAACGGTAATTATCAAGTAACAAATATTTGATTTTCTTATTTTATCATATGAACAGCATTTGCAATGCGACATCTGTTAACATATAGGGTGGAGAATAGATGGACCTTTATTTGCCAAAAGCTGTATTAAGTTAATCTATACTATGCATAAGCTTTCCCTTCAACTTAAATGAAATATCATGGTATTTTCTTTGTGTTTCAGTCTTGTGTACAACGGGAACCATCCCCATGTTAACTTGTATGGTCATTCTCTGAACTGTACTAAAAGTCTTTGTGAGAGCATTTTGTTTCTCTCAAAACATTCATATGCGGCACTATGTTCACATGCATAAATTATCCTTCTTCCTCAAGCATCTACAAAGCTGTCAACAATGCCTGAGTATTTAACTATTTTCGTTAAATAGAATAATTCTATCGCGTTCCTGATTAATTAAGCATGCTGAACCTGCAACAAAAAGCCGGGATACGCAAAGGAGTCAACTCAATTTGCCCCCAAAACGCCGTACGCTAATAAATAACGTAAAATCTTAAATACATATCCGAAGAAGGTTACTTCATTGCAAGGCCATATAATAATACAATTCAGGCTATTCTCCGCTCACATCAACTTAAGAATTGCTACAAGGATGATGACGCATTATTACATTACATTGCATTTCGTGATGCAGCCAATGGCTTTTCGTATCCCCGAGTCGTGATCAAGCGAGAGATTCATCTGCTCAACCATTGATTGCAATTAGTGAATAGGGGAAAATTCATGGCTAAGCGTCGGTATACATGGACGGTGACTGGCGTGATGTTAATGCAATGGTACACCATCTCTGTCCAAATTGATTTTCCTTCAGGACTTCAATTATGATAATCCATCGTCTGCCTTTGAATGAACAGTGAAGCGCTCTCTAGCCAGCATCACTGTACTACAAGCATGATAATTATAGCATATCTTATAACCGTGCTGACCAACACTGCATTAATAATTTGCGCTGATTAAAGTATCTTCTTGGATGCATATTTTGACTTGCAGAACGTCACTAAGACAAGAACATTCAACTTTATGGTATATTTGACCATGCGTTGATAATATGAAAAACTTGGCCACACCAAATAAGTAAGCATCATGCTATAACAAAAGATGATTGATGTAGGCGATTTCATCACCTCGTACTGAACTTACTTTTGCAGTGTGACAATGATGTTTCGATAATTTTAGTGACTAGCGAATGTCTCAAGTTCATAATAGCATTATGAATGTTTAGAACTAAACAGCGCGAAGGTGTTGTATCATATTACCAAGGTAAAGACCATATTGTTTCTCTCACAGCGCTATTTCTAATTTCATGATATCAACTCTACAGTCAACAGCGAAATTTTGTTACTTCATATATACGTGAATGTACATACTTATATACATATTTTCTGAAATGTGATTGGCTTTGAACGATTTAATTATGCAAATATATTATGGCCTACATTTGAAACCAAATCTGTTGTTGTGGGCGATATTGGGCCTTCACAAGAAGAGTTTTCACTTCCATTATTCGACAGCGACTTCAAGTTTTTCTGCGTTCATGGTTTAAATTTTGTACACACATCAACATGGCAGAGGTAAGGTCTATGTTTTCTAATTTACAAGTATATCATCTAATGATACATTATATGTTATTCAAAATTCTATGGCTTATTAATGAGCTATCGCTAATAAATAACACCACTGTTGAATGATTTTTCTGAAACAATGGCGTAGTGATGCGATCGTACTTAAATCGAAGTACGATGTGCTTCCTTTTGAATTGGTGCCATATTCTGATAGTAGATCGTATACAGATAAAAGAATGACACTTATGAATCATACGACCGAATCGCAAGTTATAAGATAATTTGTTTTGGAATTTGTCGTGCACGGCTTGAAGTGACACTGTCAATATTTCAAACCGAATATGATTTAGTCTATTAGTAGAGGTGATATAAAACAATCTCACAGGAATTGCTGGTTTGTGTTGTGTACTTAAACATAGATTATAATATTTAATGTTATGTATTTGACTAGCCAGTATCTGATTTACTTTTGGTTTTTTTTCAGAATGGAACAGCTATGGGCCAAGCCATATTCAAGACGGTGTTCTTCTGAAAGCCTTCAATCACAATGAGGATGTTTTGAAACTGAAAACCTGAAATTAAAATTTCCAACCTGAAATTAAAATTTCCAACCTGAAATTAAAATTTCCAAGTGGTGTCAAAGAAAAACAGAATCTGTCCATTACACAAAAACTGCTCCTAAGTTCTGTCAATCATGCATTGATGAAGTGGATGAAATCTATCCAGACTTGAACATTCCTTCAGCCGTTAGTGATAAGTCCATGGAGCCGCCTTCCAAGCCGCTGAAAGTTGGTTACAGCTCTCTCAATGAAGAAGCTATTCCTGTGAGGGGTGTACCAGGTCTTGTCTGTTCTCGTCTATATACTCAACCAGAATATTGCCCTCACATCGCTGAACAAGTTCATAAGACTTTGTGCATATTATCCTCTTCCTCTCGTTTCCGCTCTCGCGGCATTCATCAGCTATGTATGCAATATGTATTTAACCTGTGTGGTGTTTCCACTTGGGATCTCTGAAAGTTTAAGTAATTTTTTCCAATATATTCCATTCCAAACAACAGAGACAGAGAGAATATTTTATTCTGGATTCCATTTTCATGAAAACATAGGTTGAATTTGTCGAATTTGTAAACGTTATCGCATAAGTCCTTATCTTTTCTCTTTAGAAGGGAAGAGGCTGCCCCAATTAAATCCCGCGCAGATATGGTCAGGTAACCAGCACTTCTTTGTCTTTTTCAATTAGATTTCAACGAGATCACATCAATTTGCACTCCCATCCCCCTTCCGTTTTCAATGCCATCCCACCTTTTGTACATGCTTTCCTCTAGTTTTGTCATTCAACACTCACTGTTGTAATATGTATGTCTGTACATGTATAGGTATATCAATTAATCCTATCTGTGTCATGACCTATTTTAGTAGCTTTATCCTGCGTTGTGTAACCTGTCCTAGACATATCATAGTTTTGTATCTCACTTATTGCATCAACATCATACATATACCTTTAGCTGTCAAACAGTCATAACATTTCTATAGTTGTTATCATTATCTGCCTCATTGTGATACTGGTAATTGATTGGTAGTGTACCTGCACTCGGGATTACTCGGTTTCCTATTATGTAATAACGAATATTGTATGTATGTGATTTTGGACACAATTTGCTACTTGAGAATTATTTCTAAAATAAAATTAACTCAAACATTGCTGTTACTCCACTTCTTATCAATATATGGATCTGCATGATATATTGCATATGATTAAAGGCATATGATTTGGCTGATAGAAACTCAATTATTAGCAGCATGTAGAATAAACACCATCATGAAGTTTACCGATGAGGAATGATCTTATGACCACTGTCCACATTGCTATGGAAGTAATTGTAATAAAGCATAGTCAATATCAATACAACATGATCGCTGACCCTGTGATTTTGTGAACATTCCATTCCATATCTGGTAAACCTTAAGTATTCTAAAATGATAATGTTCATTACATATGTAATGATGCTCATTTCCATCTGTTAAGCCTTAAATAATAACCTAACATCCAATTAAAACAAAAGTTTTCAAAAACACAAACAGAACAGGTCAACAAAAGTATGAAAACTTACTGGTGTGGTGTTTTTGGGGGCATTCTGTTCAATATCAAACACCTGGCTGCTTTGTTATTCTATTTGAGAAGACCATTCATTTTTGAACACAACTGAATGCGTATATGAACACTCTCAATCAGACCCGGGTAGACAACAAGCGAAGATTGAAACCACCATGGTGCGGCGTACTTCGATTGTAGTACAAAAATATCAGGTGTGCAAATCGATTGACATGGGGTGTGATGTTATCATCCATAAGTCACAAATATGCCATACAATTTTCACTAAACTGTATTTCATATAATCTAGACAAACTATGCTCCGCAAAAAGTAAGTTCTTTACTTTGCCAGACTGATTCAAAAAGGATTTTTGCCTCATCAATCGTCGGAAAAGACACGCGATGGCCGCCGAACTAAAGTTTGAAAACGCGTAGAAAAGCCTTCTCGTACATGGGCAACGCTAAATATGGTCCCAAATCAAGGCTGTGACTACTGGGTTTCCACGATTTAACCCAACCAAATCTCAGTAAATAATGTCACAATTTGAAAAACAGTTGAGAAAATTAATGTTTATGTATGCATACTTCAAACCAAGTACGCCGTACTAGGAACGAGGTACGTACCTCGATCGAGGTACGTACTTCCTTCTGCGGTCGTCTTTGACCTGATAACTGCAGCATTTTATTAGGTGATAATATTGAAATGTTTAATTTATCACAGGCCATTAGTTTGTGTTGAATTTGACATACTTGAGCTAGTGGCCTACCTTGACATTCAATAATTCCCAATATGTGTTTCAAATATAATATATTCAGCAACAAAATTGAAATTAGTGCACATAGTTGCAAAACACGCCACCGGGACTATGTCCATTGCGACGGGAGTGATGAGCGAAATAGGAATGAATGAATAATTTGCTGACGGTGCGCTGGAAAAGCAGTATAGAGGTATCTGTGGTAGCTCCAGTCGTAACATCATCACGACTAACAAATAACTAACGGGTAAAATCTAAGTTATTGGAATGAACAGCTGTGAAAAGTATTTTCCTTGCAGATAATCCATTCGATGTGTACATGTCATGCTTCTTGTTAAAAAAGGCATCTACCCCATGACAACACATGAATCGAATCACACAGCACAGTATAACAATGAATTATGCTATATACAGAGATACTGTGCAGAATATAATGGTCACACTCTTTTTCAGAACTGTGTTCAACATTAAATCAAATAAGTTTACGATTGCGAGATTGCTTGCTCTTGTTAGAATATGGACAATAATAGACTAATAACAAAAACCGCCTTATATTAAAGATGCATTGTTGGGCCTAGTTTTGACCAGAGAACCTGTCCAATCGGACAAAACGTCTTTTCTACATTGTTTTTAAGAAAAGTGGTGAAGAAATTTGTCTTATATAAATAATAAGGGGGGGATTTTAGTGTGATTTAGTGGTAAAGGTGTGGAACCCTTAGTATATCGATGATAGGAACGTTATTCAGATATATGCTGCGTAGATCACTGCCATTTATTTACACAGATAACTTCTAGAGTGGGTTCATATATTTTAGGAATAGGTAACAATTGGAACCTACTAATTTTAACAAGAGAAAATGTTTTGAAAGATTTAAGCCCGTATGATAGGTTCTTGTCAATAACAGTCTACACTAAAATAGAATGCAGGAGGTTTATGTCACTTGCATGTACGATATCCAGGAAAAATACGACGCTAATTACCCACCTGCTTGTCGACCGCCAGCTCACGGACCGTCACCCACACGATTTCGCTTATGATCTCCACGCGACGTCAGTTTGAGCGCTTTGGTCGCGCTAGCAGTGGAAGAGAGTTTGTCAAGTCCTGCAAACAGCGGACCGATTATGACCACGGCTTAAAATCAAAATGTTGTTTTCTACATTCGAGTCCCCGGTCATGTGTCTCCGCAACAGCGACGAGGCTGACACTGCCGTTGTAGTATACGTCAAATCATGACACCAGTAATGCACCGTCAATTCTTGCAGACTATTCAATACTCGATTAACCGCATCTAATGGATTTGACGCCACACCCTTCTCAAGGTCCGACCAATTTCTAAAGTGGCAAACGCAAGTGTTACGACAGTCACCCAATTCGAATTTCTGAAGCGTCTTGATACAGGGGGGATTTAATACTTACATCACGCATTGTGACTTTTTATTCGCTTTGAAGGCGAACCTGGCGGTTAAAATACGAAACGTCAGCGTAAGTTCGGCCAAATGTCTGAACATTGATGTCGAAATTTGTTGAGACATAGGGTCGAGTTTTGTGGAGGTTGCAGCTAAGTATGTGTCAACGATTTATGAATTGATCTGTTTGTCTATTGTGCTTCTAGTACTATTTGATCAGGTTATGCGAGATGTTGTAAGGCCCATGCCTTATTGGCATTGGATTCTCTGAAACTTTGAATGCAAATACGTTTCGATTTGCTTAATAGTATAACAAACCACGAATGGAATGGGACTTTTTCTCAATAAATCTCAGAGAATAAAACATACCTGGTGAAACAGGGTTGCTGCTATTTTTACAGCAATCTTCCTTATCTTTAACATGGCTATCAAGTAATGTCCTTTTTTAAAGACAGTCATGTTCAACTCATCATGCATATATCCAGCCAGACATTCACTGCAGTTAGATTGACCAAGCTGTCCGTTGTAAGAGCCACGGTCTGTCACCTATTTAAGTAGAGTACAAATTGAGATGATAGAATAATAAGCTCGTGCGCAGGTCAATATATGCTGCAGGTAGATATATCAATCGCCTGATTGTGAATAAATGCAATGAATTATTTAAGCACTCTGAATGGTTAAAGCGAGAAAATATCGTATTCATTTATATAATGCATGCACAACGGTATTTTGTCAACCACAATATTTAGTTCAATCATTGTATAATAAATGTGGTACTTCAAATGAGACAAACCATAAAGATACTAATGACACAAATAGATTTCAAATGCCAGAATGAGCACTTGGGGAATGTTGACACACATTATATGAGGAACGTGCTGCAAATAATATCCACACATCTATGTGTATACATAAAATGCAATTGATTCAAATGGCGCTTGTATTATAGCTGATTGCCACTATTTTGTTTTATCACCATTTGTCTTCTACTGGAATTATGCAGAACGATTTTGGGTGATAGTGCAATGAAGTTGGCGATACAAGCTAATTAATAAGTCTACGCCGTCTCAATACTTTTTGATGCATAGCTACCGCTTAGTTTGACATGTATCATTAACGTTGCGTGGTGTTTGTCCTTAAGGCAGGGCTGATAGTCAATTATATAATGGACGTGGATAACTAGATATCTGTAATAAAGAGCCATAATCAATCAGTAGATTTATATAGAAGTCTGCTTTAAATGATACCGTCATTACGCGTAATCAATTGATCTGTCCTCGCATCTGTACCACCATATCCTAAAACATCAAGTAATTTTATTCTTGGCAGCAATGTAACAGTAAATATTTTGCGCATTATATAGTCGTCATAGCATTAAGGACAAAGCCCCTGTCCTGCAAAAAGCATCAGGTACAAATAGCTCGAATAGATATATAAAGACTACAATATGTCGTTCATCCGTAAGGAACTTGTCTCCATAGACCCATATTACATGCAGATATCGCCAATTTATGGGGAAATCATTCATAATTGTGATGTTTTTGATAGAGGGTATCTAGTCGAAATGCTGCTTAATGCAATAACTCAGCTACTATCTCGAACGATATTGCTATGATTTTGCAAAACAAAACAAAATCTTTTCCGTGGATAACTATCCGGGTGCCCCTGTAACATGACGACACGCATACCATTTCCCACACAGGCAGACACACACACACACACACACACACACACACACACACACACACACACACACACACACACACACACACACACACACACACACACACACACACACACACACACACACACACACACACACACACACACACACACACACACACACACACATACACACAAACACACACACACACACACACACACACACACACACACACGCGCGCGCACTCACACACACACACACACACACATAAACACATAAACACACAAATAGACACACGCCCATTTTTATGTATAAATATAAATAGATATGCCTACCAGTAATTGAGATGGGAGCTGTGGTAATCAATTGCATTTAAATCAAAATCTGTTCCGATACGAAGATATCGAAGGTTGTGGAATTAATCTGGACATTGTTGAATCCGTCTGTTAAAATTTCAGTTTGTCAAAAGCCACATAATGTTGAAGAATGTTTCATCAATGCCTCTTGTTCATTTTTTAATGAATCCCTGTTAATCTGTTGAACATATGCCATGAGATAAGCAATATGTTTTCCATGAGGGCATTATTTCGTTAGAGGGCTTATCGAAGGTATATTTAACCACGCACTTATATATATCGGTGGAAATGGGAATTTGTCCTCCAGCAGCCTTGCTCAATCAATTACATATGGTCTAATGTGCAATACAATTATGAGCAATTAAAACAGAACCAATATAAATGAAAAAAATTACTCGAATTATCGATTTGCATTCCCAATTATTTTGTTGAATGATGCATAAAACATTACTTACTATCATCTGTCAATTTCTAATAAATATTGCTACGCTATGTGAGCCGCGCAATTACACCTCATTAATTTAGTTTTGAATGAATAAAAAGTAAGATGATATACATAGGCTAATAACACACACATTTTTCACATATATGTCAAAACAATAAGACCAAGACGGATGCTTTCATCGGCATGAACGAGCGCACCAATACTTCGTTGCCTATATGACAGCCGAGCTGTTGATTTGCTCATCAATGTTAACTGCGAATATTCTTGGTTATATTACACCACCTTGTGATAGGTGAACATGCGCTAGATAAACATGCAACCTTTGTCATGGATATGGTCTATCCGTTGTAACAGTATGCTGCAGATAATGCGTAAGTCTGGAGGTATATAACGTATATAACTGTTTGACATTCCATGCACAAGGAGACGATTGTCTGAACTGGTGGAAAAATTGAAATTTTCCAAGATATCAAGCTGTTATTAGTCGAGGCAGCTCCTCGTATTTTATATCACTAATCTAACAGACAAATATCCATTTGTTTAATTATAGAAAAATATGCCTATTCTAGATAAAATCAGCCAGCTATCACAGCATACCCATAAGGAAACATAATATGTTGTGGTATGCAGAATTTCCATTACATCGGCTATCTAACAAACATATAAGAAATAAAGCTCATTAATTATTGCTGAATTTGCTATTTCATTCTGCTACCTTGAGCACCTTAAACCATCTGATGCAATCGTTTAACATGTTAGAATGACAATGAACTATTTTCGACAATATAAGTGCCTGCTTCCCGGCGTAATTAAGTAAATGTGGTTATTTATATTCATCTGGCAAATTGGACAGGTAATGCGGTGTGCATAAAGATGCTCTTCCCATGCCATCAGCTATAATAATGCGAACAGAAATGTTGACGATAGCAGCATCAGCGCTTCCACCGCTGTGTATGATGTAGCCTTTGGGAATATTGCAGCATTTAGAGAGAAGTCGAAGGGACCCAATATTTTGGCGGTATACAAGAATTTGATGCTTTGGTTAGGCGTTCAAAAGTAAGCAACAACACTTAATCCATATAAATTGTGTTAATCCTAACAAACAAGTTATGTTATTTTAACGGTATGCGTTGTCACTTCTTGGCGGTTTAATTTTCATTTTCTACCAATGGAATATTCAACAATGAAATAATAACAATATGGATTTGCCCCATTTGCACTCAGGTCGGACTAAATGTCACTAACGTGCAGAATGCTGGTGCTCTACAATGCTTCCTGGAAGATGTAATAGGATGTCTGTGGTGGTTCCGGCAGAGGAAAATATATATAGTAGGAGTTCAAATCAATCGTAGCGCTCCCAAAAACTACTAAGATAATACCCATCTTTGGAACAATTTCGTCAGCGTACACAAACGGATCATTCATTACCATACCCTTATCGATCACTATCCGAATCGGCCAGAATACTTCAATCTCATTGCTATAGCATGACGCTTGTAAAAAACAACATGATGTTTTAAAAGCAACCACTCTATCGAGTTCAGCCGGAAAAATTGTCTAGCGAGAAGCGAATCCGGTTTGGAACCCACACCTGTCTTGGTGCAAGTCTATGCGCAACAGTAAGAGATTATGAAGAGGCTAATCATCTAATGATGCAAGAAAACTTCAGAGTGGTTTGAATGTGTATTGCATGACTTGTTAAATAATCTGATTTATATTATTTCTCTACAATGCAGCATCTTTATCAAGCATCGGCAGGTTGATTATGTGTATTGCTAATTACGAATGGCACAAGAAAAGGTAAAAGCAGTTTTAGCTTGGTGAAGCGATTTGTACTGTGTTAGATGACCTTTGGGAGATAATACTTTTCTTAAGGTGGCTTCTTCAACACGGTGAAATTTAATTAGTGTGACAACCAAGCTTTCATCTTGGCCGTCAGACTTTCTAACAAAAGTATTTGTATAGTGGTCGTGTATTTCACAACCTTAAATGTCCATTCCCCATATCATCTGTTACTGTTAATATCAAATTGAATGCTTATCGCTGATTCTGGGCCAAGGTGTTGATCTAATATCCAATCGTAATAAGGCATTATTTTGCTCTGTGCAGGCTGACAATGTAGAGTCTATCTTCAATTTCAATCAGTTTGTCCATCGCATTCATCTTCTTCGTAATATGAGAGCGTGTCTCTATCTAGATTAGGTTGTGTGTCAAATAAACGTTCATAGAGAATATTGTATCAATTGCAGGAATACTGGTTTCATTTCGATGGTCATATAATTTTGTTTCCTGTACGTTGTTCCCTGCATTTAACGTTGTAATTAAACACACAATCAAACACAAATCAAACACAACAAATCATATCACCAGCTGCCAATTACCTCGTAGCAACAGGTGTGTGCTACCAGTATAGACATTTCGTATTTATCAACGAATATTATTGCGACGATGTCAATGGCATCCGTAAATTAAGTACTTGTGATGTGTCTATTGAAACAATAAGACAAGCATGGTTTAACTTGTATAACCCGATGTCATTTATCCGGATGCATTTTGTAAGGTGATCACAAATTTGGCACATGATGAATCAAAAAATAGTGTTTTTGGAGTATTACAACTTTATTAGTTACTGAAGGGCTTATATACTTGCACAATTAGTCATTATTTATAATTTTAACTGAAGAAATACGGTGCAGTTTTCTTATATCAATCAGTTTGTCCATCGCATTCATCTTCTTCGTAATATGAGAGCGTGTCTCTATCTAGATTAGGTTGTGTGTCAAATAACGTTCATAGAGAATATTGTATCAATTGCAGGAATACTGGTTTCATTTCGATGGTCATATAATTTTGTTTCCTGTACGTTGTTCCCTGCATTTAACGTTGTATTAAACACACAATCAAACACAAATCAAACACAACAAATCATATCACCAGCTGCCAATTACCTCGTAGCAACAGGTGTGTGCTACCAGTATAGACATTTCGTATTTATCAACGAATATTATTGCGACGATGTCAATGGCATCCGTAAATTAAGTACTTGTGATGTGTCTATTGAAACAATAAGACAAGCATGGTTTAACTTGTATAACCCGATGTCATTTATCCGGATGCATTTTGTAAGGTGATCACAAATTTGGCACATGATGAATCAAAAAATAGTGTTTTTGGAGTATTAAAACTTTATTAGTTACTGAAGGGCTTATATACTTGCACAATTAGTCATTATTTATAATTTTAACTGAAGAAATACGGTGCAGTTTTCTTATATCCAAAGCCGTTGCATTGATCATGGTCGGAACGTTTACGCTATTTTTGCTTAGCACATTTTAGATCAAATTGAATGCACTTTTTTGGCATCTACATAGATCTATGGTGTTATTCAGGCACAGAGGCATGTGAACTTTAATTAATCGTCAGCTTAATTAAAAGGTTAACATAAGGAAAGCATTACAAA
>JAXDRA010000512.1:0-5000 GCA_034190875.2 Urechis unicinctus | reverse complement strand
CATACAACAAGCTAAACTCAAAACCACTGTGTATTTAAAAGAAGTCGCCGAATCTGTTCTGTTGCTGAGAATTTATAATTGTAAGTGGCTGCGTTAGTGGAAGGGGTCGCACCGAGGGCAAAAATTTCCAATACGAAATAACGTGAAACGTTTTGTCAAAGTAAGACTTTCTTTGTTTTTGGCTGTCACTCTTCCGCAAAATGATCTACTAATCATCAGTCGTTAACAACAAAGCAGCGTTGCCAGTACCGAATGGTAACCGGGTACAGTAATTGATGAATCCGCTACTTATCCTGGTATAAGCTTCGTAATATTGGCATACTTCTACGACGTTTCATACATTCGCCAAATGCTTGCGGAATTCAAATGGTTTGATGTTTATTTATAAAACAATAATTTAGGATAATAAAAGAATGCTTATGGTTTTTTTTGGTTTTCTTCTATCGTCAGCTTAAAAATATCTTGTTTCTGTAATTCTATGACGTCTAGCCGAACATGAATGACGATTTGCGACGTGTTCGATCACGCATAATGGATAGAGCAAGTTATTGCTAAAAGCCATCCTTTTTTCACTCGACAGGTGATATATTATAATGATCATAATCAACTTCAATGAACATGATCATTAAGGCAGCTCCTGATCTACTACATAGAGATCTATAAGAACATATTTATTGACGAGGTCAAGGTGTTTTTGCATTATCATCGATATATCTTACATACGACAGTTCTATATTCATTCCATACGGCTACATACACGTGCAAATTTCATGCATATGCATATACTTATATATACTTAACAATAAGTTCATATGCATTCAAACCATTGGAAAATGCATGGATTAATTCTGTGCCATCCTCTCTTATATACTTATATATACTTAACAATAAGTAAAACATATATACGTATAGCCTTTATACACCATGGAGAGGCATTCTGAAACTCAAAGCAACTTGCAACTTGCTCCTACCCAAACATACATATTTCTGTCCAGGTTAACTAATTACATCTACTAAATCAAACATAAGGGATGGATGGGGGGTGGGGGTGGGCTCTGGATAGCTTAGACATAGGTTTAAATTGTTGAATTGATTACATAATCATTTTTCACGAACCATATTATCTAATTGAAATCCGTTAAATTAAGCGTCGCCATCAGTCTTCTAGTTTAACGACAAGCATTACAATATGAATAATTGACTAACATATTATTTTATATTTCCATCACAGCTGCTTGCATGCGTTTCTAAAGGAACATTATCAGTACTATCATATATGATAGTTTCGAAAGATACAAGCAATAGCATTAACAAGTATAATGAATTATGCTGATTCATGAGAAAGTGAAAAAAACATCGACCAGTGTGCAATCAACGAGATGGATAAGCCGACGGTATGTCAACAGTATGCTGTAAAAATTTTGACATCGTCCGATTACCTCTTGTTCATTAAACTATCGAGTGAAATAAGCATTTCATCGGATTAGCACATTAGATATTGGCATCATCCGGCACCCTCTTGTTCATTAGCCTGTATTGAAACAGGGCTTTCATTGGATTTGCACATGAAATATTGGCTTCAACCCGTACCATTTTATCTATTAACATACCTATCGATATTAAGCTTGCCCGTCGGAGAATACAAAAATATATATCCATAGTTCATTTACTTTACCGCAATATAAATACGACAACACAATTCATTTCCAATTAGTATGATAATTCATTATAATGTTTAAAGGCTAAAGATGTAGAAAATCCTGTAATATTTACTCAGCAATATAATTTGCATTTATAGCTGAATACCATGAATGTAAGAGCTTTTGGTGATTGAATCAACGGACAGCAGTTTTAGCATTGTGGTTGTGGCATATTGTTTGTATCTTTGTATTTACAGTTACCGCTTTGGATAGTAGTAAAATATGCACTATGGCAACGTTATCTTATAAAGCCGCAGTCAATTATTTCTTGTACTCTCTGCTAAGATAATCTCCGTTTTGATTCATTCACATTCTGTTCTCACTACGCATGGTTTTGATCATTGATGAGACATTATTCATTCAGTGTAAATATTTCCGTAGCATTGAATATCAATGTGGAAAAAAATGTGTATATATGGATTGGCGTATTTCTGAAGCAGAGTTGAAGGGGTATTGTAATTTAATCAACTTGGTCTTATCAGAAGTTCTGTCGACAACGATTGTGTGTGCCAAGATATATATTCGAACGGGTAAATTTAGTTCAAGAGTAATGATGAGTTTTTTTAGTCTATGCAGGGTCTCTTACGGACATCATGGAATCACTATTTGAGCCAAATTCGATATTTGAAGTAACATTGTAAACTTGTAAACTCGAAATATGTGATTAAACTTTATTGGCTTAGATGTCAGCCGCATTTAGGAAACGTCGCAGGCAGTTGTATTGAATGATTTTACTGACTTAAATACTTGGTTACTGGTGTGCGAATTTTTTAAGCCAAATACAATGCAATCGAATACACTGAAGATACCTCATGCATATTGCCAAAGTATTCCATGAATCGGAAAAATTATGTGGTTATTTACCTTATTGTCCCAGAGACTTGAAAAGTGTAGTTCCAGAAATACCTGCATACCAATGACAAGATGCGGGGCTAACGACAAAAGTCTTCTGGTGGATTTTGTGGTGAGAACATACCGGGATGCGAGGAAACCTAACGGTCGGGTAATTATACGAAGTATATATACGTAATCCATGATGTCATAATATTCTCATGAAAACGTTTTTAATTAAACAAATACATGCTCTAAGAGCATATGTAACATCTACCAGCCATATAGCTAAGTTGATACATCTCTAATAATAGAAGAACATGTCCTTGGGATTGTGAAGGTCAAGGTTTCGTCGCGTGCTTGAGATGCTTGTAGAAAAAATAGGGTAATCCTATATCCGGCGACGCTAATGTGATTCAGTGCTTGCAAGTCATAAAGCCTGATGTATTTAAGCAGCAGGAAATTATTGCATTAACCTGTCTTTGAGAAGACAATTTGTGTGTGTCCTACTAGACTTTACTGAATCCTAATGTATTTAGAATCTATCAAATACGATAATACAGTAAAGGTTTAATCTTACTTACAGTATCACCTAACTTCCAAATGATCAATGATCACAATGTTTTCCCATTCTAGGAATGAATGATCGGAATAGCATTCCAGCTTACGGGGGCCATGACAGCTAGACCGTAACTCTATTTTTTTGCATCATTTGCTGGTACACTGCCACCATGCTTTGTTATCTCGCAATGAAAGTGCGCGCCTAATAGAACCGTTCGGTATGGTGTTTCCCATTTGTATGTCTTTCATTGAACACTGATTCGCAACAATCAGGATCGCGACGCTATACTTAAAGCCCGCGTGTTTTTATGATAGAAACACGCTAGTTAATGACAACCATGATAACTTATACCAATATTACACACTAAATATCTACACCAGCACCATATTGTACTAACAACATAGTATGTTCTTTCCGACAGTCGGCATGCTGACATTTATCCTAGCACTTTGACAAGCAATTACACAGAGCGAAAGCACTTAAACTGATAGGGGTGACGACTTCCTGTGCATTTGTGTGCATGTATGAATTTATGTCTGTCTGTCAGTCTGTCTATCTGTCTGTCTGTCTGTCTGTATGTATGTATGTATGTATGTATGTATGTATGTATGTATGTATGTATGTATGTATGTATGTATGTATGTATGTATGTATGTATGTATGTATGTATGTATGTATGTATGTATGTATGTATGTATGTATGTATGTATGTATGTATGTATGTATGTATGTATGTATGTATGTATGTATGTATGTATGTATGTATGTATGTATGTATGTATGTATGTATGTATGTATGTATGTATGTATGCATGAAGGTATGGATGTAGCTGTGGAGCTCTCCTCAATCTCCTCATTTTGGTTTGGTTTTATGATTAATGCAAGGGCAGATGTGCGACAATCTATTTTACATTGTTTGTCGATAAACGCAAATTCACAATATTATGTAGCTAGACCTGAATATTATGGTTCGGCGTTCGCATGATTGATTTAGGAAGATTAAGTGAATAGATAGCGAGATAAGACTCATATTGATTGTGAAGATCGCTGTATACTGTTACAGCAACGCAGCCTAATGAACGCTGGGTAGAATATGACCTTTCTTATACGTATCGCACGAATATGCAAAAACTAGATTTCGATTTGCGACCATTATATCCCAACTCATCCGCACCAAATTACGTTAAAAATGGAACTCGCATGCATAGAGGCCATCGTGTCTGCAACGGGATTCTGCTCTAAATGTCTAAATTGACTTCAGTGGAACGCTCACCCCAAGCAAAGCCCAAAGCGTAAATAATGATTTGAGTATCACTCGATTGCAGCTAATGTTACCATAACAATTTGATGATCTGTATTGTGTGAGTGTGGGTGGGGTGGGGGGGGGGGGGGACTAATAAGATGGTAAACAATGGTGCGCCAATAATGATCCAATACATATGCCCTAACCCTTCCTCGAGGATAATAAATATTCTGTCTGTTAATGAACGCTGTCTGTTTCCGTTTTGCTATCTGAACATATGCACCAATGCCATAGTCCCTGTTATAGAGTCCAAGAGTCCCTATTATGGGTAATAACTCTTTTAATAATATGCGTTCGTGGGATGGACGTCACAGTCATATGGAGCAAATAATGTTTCGATTAACGATGCAGTTGTTCATGCGCCTATAGCATACAGCACCAATCATACCAAAACACCTTGCATCCACTTTAATGCACGTATCCCACTGTGATGATTATCTGAATAACTAGTTGCGGCGATATACTGAAATTATTCAAACAAATTACACGATTTCTATGAAAGTCTAAGAAGATTCCTCATTTGGCCATGGAGGGTGGTTTATCGGAAGATCAAGTAAACAAATTTGATATAGACATTTATCATATATCCTATGTACAGCATTTG
>JAXDRA010000511.1:2500-18030 GCA_034190875.2 Urechis unicinctus | reverse complement strand
CAGTTAGCAATCTTGCGAATGGTGGAATGAGCGAATCAGTGGTGAATGATCGAACGACTCAGTGAAAGGGAGATGAATGAGTGGTTGGGGGGGGGGTGCAGCCAAGGGTATCAAGGCAATTTGAGGACAGGATGGATTATTATGTTAAGACTAGCGAATAGACTGGGAGTAAGAGGTGAGTGAAGAGAAGGGGAAGGGAGATGTAGTCAAGAGCATGTTGAATGGGGGAGCATAAGATTAGAGGAAGTTATGGAGGGAATGAGAGTCGATTCGTAGGATAGAAATGGAATCGAGCAGAGGAGGGAATGATTTGTTTCGTGAGTTATGGGAGAGTAGGAAATGAGCGATTGTATAATTGACGGGAGGAGGGGAGAAAGTGGTGGATGGGGGAGCATTTGGAGTCAAAGCATTGATGAGATAGAGGTCAGGGGAGATGAAGAAAGGTCAAGCTGGGGAGGGTAGTGAAAAAGAAGCACATTAGATGAAAGTGTCGAGCAGCAACTGAGCGATTGGACAAGTAGAGGTGGTGGAACAAGGGTCGGAGAAGGGAAGGGGAGCTTATTTGAGAGATTTATAGGGAGGGGGTAAGTTGAGTGTGTTTTGGGAGGGTAGTGGTGGCAGCTTGGGAGAGGAGGGGGAGGAGTCCGGATACTTGGGGCGCAGGAGTTGAGGGAGTTGAATGAGATTGCTGGGCACAAGACAGTTATTGAGGGGAGTTGGAGTCGTCTGAGTAGACTCTAGTCGTGTGCGCTAAGCAATGAGGGGTCTTATTGGAGCGTCAACGAGAAGTCATAGCAGTGGATAACGAGGCGGCACCACACGCTTTGAACTCAGGTCGTTCCAGGTCGCCTTATATACAGCGTTTGTTGATAGAGTTGTTGTTTGTAGATGCAACGCACGGCTGTTCTATTCTTGCTTTTTGGATCTCCGGGTTACATCATTAACTGGCCGGCCCCCTTAGCAGATGGCCTTTGTCGCTCTACTGCCACTCCCGTCACAACACAAGATTCAAAGTTACCAGTGACACGTTTAGGTTAACATACGATCTCATTTAATTAGTTATTTGCCCTTCTCTTCCTCTGTGTTTCCGTTCCAGGCGTCGCTACTGGTGTAGCTTAGATCAACCGCGACCTGACCCTGATTAAAACAGCGCCTTTGCTTCAGTAGTGACAGCAAACTAAGCATATCAGTGGTGAATTTATATCAAGTTTTGCGCTTCATACCGCCTGACCCCTATTCCGGCTACCCTACCAACCATCTGTCTTAACATAGCATACTTGGGTATGATCACTCACACCAATCGACAAAGGACTATTTTTTCTGTTTTAGTGCGTTTCATTCACGTTTCGCTCTGCACTTAATCAGTCTATCGTAGTTCCACAATCGGTTAAGAGGTTTCCCGGAAATACAGCTTGACCCTCGTTGACCTTTGTCGCGATAAAATATTCCTCGCACTGAAGGCGCACCCGAATTCATTTACAACACACAAAGCCTCATCAACATCGTGATTTAACTCTCACAATCATCATAGCCTCCATCCCTCACATCTTTGACCCTGTACCGCTCCGCCTGATTCACGCTCCCGCACCGTCTCCTGCCTTTATTAAGCCTGATGTGCACGCCCTCCTCATTACGCTCACCCAATGCTAGTTGGCCACCCGCCTCAAAGGGCTGCTGCAGCATATCAGGACGGACTCAACACTTTATTCGGGTCATAGCCCCGTATATATATAGATTTTATAGAGAGAGAGAGAGATAGAGAGATATATAGAGAGAGAGAGAGAGAGAGAGAGAGAGATAGAGAGAGAGAGAGAGAGAGATAGAGATATATAGAGAGAGACAGAGAGAGAGAGAGAGAGAGAGATAGAGAGGAGAGAGAGATATATAGAGATAGAGAGAAATAGACAGAGAAATAGAGAGATCTAAAAGAAATAGATAGAGAGAGAGAGAGAGCCAGAGAGATAGAGATATCCAGAGATAGAGAATACAGAGAGATAGACAGATATATAGATAGATATCTTTAAAAATAGATATATATCTATATATATATATATATATATATATATATTAATAAATGTATATCTATACATATATATCTATTTCTATATATATATATATATATATATATATATATATATATATATATATATATATATATATATATATATATATTTATACAAGTCCCACCATTTTGGTACAATCACCAACCATCTTGGCCCATACTTACATTTGGCCGATGATCATGGGGCCAAAATAGTCAGCGTCATCCCATTGGCTTACACAGCTGCGCTTCCTCACAAAATCGTAACTTTATTTGCTTCTACTCCTCCTAAGGTTGGAATCTTATTATTCGGGATAACTATCCACTTTTTCTTGGCGTTAAATGCATTTGCCTGAATTTACATTTTGGCCAAAACGACCATTTTGGCCATGTTGAATAATCGGTCATTATATGGCTTTGTTCGATGTATATTTGCTCCAAACTTATATTCATGATTTGTGTGACTTTTAACTTCAATGAACAATTCTTTATTTTAAATTATCGCTTGAAATGAAAAACATACAAATTTTGAATGAATATATAAATCAGCAGATTAAAGGATAACGGGCGGCACACGCTCAAATATCTTTACGGACGGATATATATAAAATGGCGATTTTACAGGGAAATCCGGGGTTGTAAGTCTTTGTCAACTCATTTTTGGTGTTTTGTTCTCAATATATATCAGTTTGATAGTGTTTTATTTAGATAAATAAGAACAAATGAAGCACAAGCTTGGAACTCGAGACGCAGATCAGCATTCAAAACGTTTGGAGAATCTCGCTGAATCTCACTGGTTTTCTCGATCTATGATGTGCAATGTTTCAAGTAATAAATGAAATCATATCTTATCAACGGACTGTTTTTAACAAAGGAATGATTAGCCAGATCGTTATATGTTATCAGTTTGCTCATGTCTTAAAATCAAATTGTCCCCACGAACGCATCCGCGGGCTCAAGCTGAAGGTATATTTTGGGATTGTAACAATTCAAGCTTTCCATACCGCATGGAATTTCCGGTACAGGAGCGAGTATAAACAAAGTTTATCGTTCAGCCATGACCATTTTACACGCTTTCTTTACATTTGATTCTAATCTGGTCAGTATGATTCCAACGTTTAAATATTGAATATCATTAATGTGACAATGAACGTTATTGCTGCTGAAAGAAATTTCATGTACGACAAATTATGAAATACCCGTAGTTTACAATTACAGTGGTTAGCGGGCTGTTCCGCACGTGGGCTCTACCCACTCTTAGTCTTACCGATCACTTACACTTTTCCAACGGCAAATAATACCCAGATACCACGTTAATAGGACTAGATGCCTGCAGCTTGGTTGGACAGATCTACCGATTACCATTGATTTGTTTTTAAATGTATTTCCTAACGTTCATTTAACCGTATTGACTATTGGCCATTTTAGCGAACGGCTTTTGCCCCATCTGTCAGATGTAAACATCGCCTGATCGTGTCAGCGGACAAGCGCTGGTGGCTCTGTGTTAGTGGGGTGGGGTTACTCTTTCAATTGTGATTTATTTTTCAAAGGTTGAAGATTGATATTTTGCTTTCCACATCCTTGAATTATTTACTTGCATCAGTAATGTTACCCTTAACATGGAAATAGCATGATCTGTTAATATGATGTATCATTTTAATACACTAAAACATGAGTTCTTTATTACATTCCTATAAGTTTGATTATGTGTTATATGATAGTTCAGTCTTGGACAGAGTCACACTTTTGTTATCAATTAGTCAGCAGAGTGATCCTTTAGCTCTCAGAAATAGCTATCCAAAACAACTGTGCTGGTTTGAGTTTACAGCCAAATTTCATTAACAGCTAGGGAAATAATCAGACCCTAAGTAGGTTTTTGAAGTCAAGAGCCTCTTTTGTCTGGGTAAAATTGTTGTCAAATGTTCAATGTGTGTAATCCAAACAATTGTTCAATAGTACAATCACATTATTTGAATATATCATCTATAAGCTATAAATGACATGGACATCTGTCAGTTAGTCTTGAGCACTGTGCATCTGGTCTAGTGTTGAAGGGTTATTAAGCATATCTGAAGCCCCAAATCACACATGAGGCCTTTTTAGAACAGTGCAGTTCCCAAGATGTAACAAACTGCCTGGTTAGGCATGGCTTGGGAGGTCACCTTTTTTGTTGCCCATCCTGGACCTGTTGCTTGCCACTTATAAGGTATAATTTATGGGACCATTAGGCAGTAACCATTAATAGTTATGCTCCTCAGCACAGTTTTGCCCTGTCCATCTGTCTGCTTGTAAACTTTTGGTGTAACATTTTTTTGATAATGCAAGGCACTCTTATATTGATTGTCACTTACAAACAAACTATCAGCCCTTTGTGACCTTATTATTGTAAAATAATCTCATTAGCTATGTTAACCAAATAGGGAATACCTGTTTCAAATTAAACATGAATCACTCTTATATTGATGATCACTTACAAAGTAAATATCAGCACTGCAATACCTTTTGTTCCTGAGTAATTATCTCAATGGGGAATAATTCTTGATGGCACTTTTCTTCTAATGCAAGCTAGAAACATTACATTGACCAAATCGTGCAAACTCATAGCTTAATGGCTTTTGATCCCTGACTTGCTAGATAAAAGCAAATTAAATTTGCTTGTTCAAGGAAAAATGTAGCTAAGTTATTATTAGCTTATGGTTGTTTGGGTGAATCATTTCTTAAAAATTTAAATTATTAGGTTCAAATGCTTAAACTTTTTGCATAACTACTAGGCGATGGACTGTTGTTGCTTGACAAGTGGGTTTGGGGGATATTGTTCAGCCCTGGTGTGTCATTGAATACAAAGATATACTATTAAAGCTATGATTAAATGCTGTCAAAAGCAGCAGAGTTCAATAGCCATAGGTCTTCTGTCTTTATTGTTAGGCAGTGAGATTGACTAGGTGTTTGTGATGACATTTTGCTCAGCAGCACTCACAATCTGGTAGTGATTAACTGCTTTACCTCCTCTTCTGGGTTTAATATTATGGACCCAGTATCTCAATTGAATCATATTGGAGATTAATATCCTCTGTGTTGGTTAATCTGCCCAATTTAAGAAATTTATTTTTTCAAGATGGGCAACAGTATCAGCTGTCCAAACATCTCAATTATGCTCATCTATCTCTGCAAGACACCTCCTCATATCAAATGGAGCCATGTCTTGCTGTAGGGCCACTAGGCTCTTGCTAAGTGAAGAGAAATATTCTTTAGTCTTTTCATTTCATGACATTTGGTGATTTGATATAAATGAATAGTTAAAGATAAGAATAGTGAGGAGGTCATGTGGCTTCATCTACATTACTGACAGTAATGTAGATGAAGCCACATGACCTCCTCACTATTCTACATAATGAGTTGCATGTGCAATATTAAGGTCCATGTGCTTAACCACCATGAAAACAAATTTTATGTTAATGGTAAATTCACAACTTCATCAATATTGTGGTTTCATCAGTTTTGTGGCTTTACAATATTGTGGCTTCACCAATATTGTGGCTTTACAAATACTGTGGCTTCAATAATATTGTGGCTTCATCAATATTGTAGTTTCACCAATGTTATGACTTAACCAGTGTTGTGGCTTTACCAATATTGAGGCTTCACAAATACTGTGGCATCACCAATGTTGTGGCTTCACTAGTGTTGTGTTTTCACCAATGTTGTGGCTTCACCAATTCTGTGGCTTCATCAATATTTTGGCTTCACCAGTGTTGTGGCTTCACCAGTGTTGTGGCTTTACCAATATTGAGGCTTCACAAATACTGTGGCATCACCAATGTTGTGGCTTCACCAGTGTTGTGTTTTCACCAATGTGTGTGGCTTCACCAATACTGTTGCTTCATCAATATTTTGGCTTCACCAATGTTGTGGCTTCACCAGTGTTGTGGCTTTACCATTATTGTGGCTTCGCAAATACTGTGGCATCACCAATGTGGCTTCACCAGTGTTGTGTTTTCACTAATGTTGTTGCTTCACCAATACTGAGGCTACATTAATATTTCGGCTTCAACATTGTTGCGGCTTCATCAGTGTTGTGGATTTAATGATATTGTGGCTTCATCAATATTGTGACTTCACCAATATTGTGGCTTTACCAATATTGTTGCTTTACAAATACTGTGGCATCACCAATGCTATGGCTTCATAAATTTTTGGCTTCAACATTGTTGTGGCCTCACCAGTGTTATGGATTCAATGATATTGTGGCTTCATCAATATTGTGACATCAATATTGTGGCTTCACCAATACTTTGGCTTCACCAATATTGTGACTTCATCAATATTGTGGCTTTACACATCTGTGGCTTTTCCAATACTGTGGCATCATCAATATCGTGACTTAACCAATATTGTGGCTTCACCAATACTGTGGCTTCATCAATTTCTTCGCTTCAACAGTGTTGTGGCTTCACCAGTGTTGTGGCTTCAACATTGTTGCGGCTTCACCAGTGTTGTGGATTCAATGATATTGTGGCTTCATCAATATTGTGACATCAATATTGTGGCTTCACCAATACTGTGGCTTCACCAATGTTGTGGCTTCACCAATACTTTGGCTTCACCAATATTGTGGCTTCACTAATACTTTGGCTTCACCAATATTGTGGCTTCATCAATATTGTGGCTTTACCAATTCTGTGGCTTCTCCAATACTGTAGCTTCATCAATATTTTGGCTTCACCAATGTTGTGGCTTCACCAGTGTTGTGGCCTTACCAATATTGAGGCTTCACAAATACTGTGGCTTCACCAGTGTTGTGGCTTCACCAATACTGTGGTTTCACCAGTGTTGTGTCTCCATAAATATTTTGGCTTCACCAATGTTGTGGCTTCACAAGTGTTGTGGCTTTACCAATATTGTGGCTTCACAAATAATGTGGCATCACCAAAGTTGTGGCTCTACCAGTGTTTTGTTTTAACCAATGTTGTGACTTCAACAATATTTTAGCTTCAACATTGTTGTGGCCTCACCAGTGATGTGGATTCAATGATATTGTGGCTTCATCAATATTGTGACATCAATATTGTGGCTTCACCAATGTTGTGGCTTCACTAATACTGTGGCTCCCTCAATATTGTGGCCTTTACCTATACTGTGGCTTCTCCAATACTGTGGCTTCATCAATATTTGGCTTCACAAGTGATGAGGAGTTACCAATGTTGTGGCTGCATCAATATTTTGACTTCATCAATATTGTGGCTTCACCCATTCTTTGGCTTCATCAATATTTTGACTTCATCAGTATTGTGGCTTCATCAATACTGTTCCTTTTCCAATAATGTGGCTTCATCAATATTTGGCTTCACCAATGTTGTGGCTTCACCAGTGTTCTGGTTTCACCAATATTGTGGCTTCATCAATATTGTGACTTCACCAATTTTGTGGCTTCACCAGTGTTGTGGCTTCATAAATATTTTGGCTTCACCAATGTTGTAGCTTCATCAATGTTATCCCTTCATCCAAATTTTGGCTTCACCAATGTTGTCGCGTCACCAGTGTTGTGGCTTTACCAATATTTTGGCTTTACCAGTGGCTTCACCAATGTTGTGGCTTTAGCTGTGTTGTGATTTCACCAATATTGTGGCTTCAGCAATATTAAAACTTCATCAATATTGTGGCTTCAACAATACTGTGGCTTCACCAATTATGTGGCTTCACCAATACTGTGGCTTCACCAATACTGTGGCTTCACTAATTTCGTGACTTCGTCAATGTTGTGGCTTCATCAATGTTGTGGCTTCATCAATGTTTTGGCTTCTCTTGTTTATCATATTCCGTTGAGATATATCAATCACTGGGGCTTAAAAAGACATATTATGTCTAAATGTAATTTTTGTTAAAACCATCAGAATGACCAAAATGACCGAAACAATGAGTATTATCTGTATTTGTTGTGTGTGGGGTATGGCTTCAACAATCTGTTAATGTAGAAGTTTTTTATCATAAGTTCTGTTTACCCAGTATGACTGTTAAGCTCCACCTGGTCCTGATTGATGGTCTTGCAGTTATGATGTATGCACCTGTGTATAGTGTCTCATTGTTGTACACCTAATCTGCTCTGTATTTATCTGCAATTCATATCACCTCCTCATCGCCAGCCCAGCATGACACAGACCTGGGGTTCTTTTTATTACCAGCCAGTTGTTACACTGACCTGGGGTTCTTGTCACCAGCCCAGAATGTCACCGACCTGGGGTTCTCCTAACATGGCATCATTTTTGTTGGAGGGGTAGTATTTCTTGAGGCCAGTTAACATGTAAAATGGCCACCCGCCCACCAGGACAGGTCAGGACGGGTGGCCATTTTAGTTAAGTTCCAGCCCTGTTACTGATGACTGAACTAAGCTCTCTGGGCTGTAGACTTATTCTGAACATCTGGCTTTGTCACATAATCAACTCCAGATGAACATCAGATATGTATGTCCTCATATTCACTATATACTGATTTTCAGATGTGTACAATTGTAAATGTGACCTCGGGTTAAGGGTGAAGAGAGCTGGCTTATGTGGATGAGACACCATTTTATTAAGTGACAGAAGAAAGTGCACCATAGCCAACCCAGGGGAGCAGTCAAGCATTGAATTCTAGTATATTTATCAATGCTAAGCTCCATAGCAACCTTCCTGGTGGTCACTAGTCAATGCCTGTTATCTGGATACCCAGAAAGAGAATGTTAAAGTTGCCATCAGTGGTCAATGAATGAAGATAACATTAATTATTGATGGGTGGGCGGTTTGTTATTGGTTATATAATTGCAGTGCATATTGATAATATCAGGCTTATGATGTGTTTTACCAATATTCTATTAGTTTATATTCAAATGTAGATTCAGTTTCTGCAACATGAGAGGGATTAGTTTTTACTTCCTTTACTTAATTACAAGAGATTGATTCATGTGACATGTTGTATTGATACTCAACCTTATCAGGTTGGTAAGAATTAATGTTGTGTAATGTTTTACATTGACTTCCTTTAGTTCTTATGATATAAGACTGATTGGCAGTTTGACAAGTTAACTTTGTGTGTGTAACAGAATGTGCAACTATAGCTGGGGCACAGCAGGAGAATCATCTTTAGCTGAATCATATGGACAAGCTGTTGTATGGATTCACTAATTGTGTCCTAATGGAAACCCACCAAGACTGGCCCGATTGAAAGTTATTACTGATAGTGCAACATAAGACGCTGTTGTCAAAGTTCCTGCTGATCATGTTCAAATTTATCTGTAGATATGCTTTGCTTGATAATGATATCCTGATAATTGATTTCCTTACATTGTTAACCCTTATGAGGTCAATACATTCAGTCCATTAAGTCAATTTATTCAGCTGAATCAACTCTGAATGCCTTTATTGTGGATACATTTTTTGTAGAATTTAAGTGACCCTAGATAGGCAAGTAAACAGCAATCAAAGTTTAATCATCAACAAATTAAATTCATCCTCTGCCTACTCCTTCAGCACATTGCCTGCAGATGCTGCTGTTTTTTTTCAGTTTGTAACTACATGTTATTATGTGGCAAACTGAATAAAGGTGATATATTTAAAACTTAAATATTGTTTAATCCATGTTTTAAACATGGTGTCCTTAGGGGATTTATATCGTTCACACTAAAAGATGGGATTCAGTTTAATTCTCAAAATAAATATTATGTAAGGCAAGACAATGATGCTCTTTCATGAACAGATAAAACATGCAATAAAGAATGCACAATTAATCAATTGGAGGTCAGTTTGACACTTGATGAAGCAAATCGTGAATAGATGCATGAACATATGCAATTGGACACATCATTATATGAAATGCACATACTTTGTGTCCTGTTGCCTAAACTTCTCGGCTGGTTTGCATTATTGCAGTTAATATTTAACAATTCGAAAATAAATTATTGAACCATATAATATAAGAGCGAGGAATGGGTTCATAACGCTATGTGATGCTGCCTCCACTGGTCCGTGTCATTCAGTGTATAGCTAGCTAGCTGATCAGAACTTCACAGAAGCCTGTCAACGCGACCGATTTGGGAAACACCCAAATAGCTTCAGTCGAAAGTCATTTTCTCTCAAATTACCATATCTTATTCGCCTTTCATTTACTATATATAAACACTTCTTCTTTCATTTAATTGGAACTGATTTAAGATTACACCTTGTTGTTTTGTTGCACCAAATTTAAGCGGATTTTGCAACTTTGGCCAAGTGCGGCAAAACTGTCGCCATGTCGCACGGAGACAAATAGTGACAGCTGTTTGGACTCTCCCGATTCAAGGGACGAGGGATATTGTCCGACATCGTTGACAGACAGATTACAGTGTTCAGAGTGGTTAAATAACATTAATCTGCCCAGAGCAATCGAAATCTATAATAGTTACAGCAATTACTTCAATGATGGCAGTTTAATTATCCATGAATCAGAATATAAATACGTTAAAATATATGACTTACGTGCATTTTTGACTTGGAATCGTCCGTGCTCCAATATTAGAGACGACAATCTTCAGAATGTTAGGTATCACTAATTCTTGTTAAAACTCGCAGTACCTAAGTATAAACCTGTATCCAAATTAATAACGGGTACGTTGAAGAACTCCCTTCCTTAAAATAGGTGACTTTAATGCATATTTTCTCCGTTCGACCGGTACACCTGCCGCTCGGCAAGGTTCGGAACTTTTCGGAGCAAGACATTGCGTCAGCATTTTGTGGAATCGCGCCGATAATTTAGCTTCACTTTTTTCTTCATGGCTCGTTGAATATTGTGAATGTACAGTTCGAATTATGTTTAAACAATGCGAAATCGAAAAAAGTTTCTTTCGGTTCCCGAAAGACCTACAAAACGCGCAATACTTTGTGCAAGCTTGTGTGTAGGATTTAAATTTAAGTCGTTTATGGTTTCATTGACCTAAGCTTTTTCATTGACTAAGCTTTGTAACCCAAGGTTGTATAAACGATGGTCTGTCAGTAGTAGGTTGGTTGGGATAATAAATGTTGGTAATATCGGAAGGCAAAAAGGGCTGGTCGGCTCATTTGTTTATTCTAATCGCCAATATGGGTAGATATGTAAAATGGTCAAAATGGTTGGTTATATAAAAAGGCCAAAATGGTTGGTTTTATAAAAAAGTTCCAAAATGGTTGGTTTTTTGCATGACAAAACTATCATGACAATTTTGGTACAACCATTTTGGCCTAGGATTTTTATAATCTTCCAAAATAAGTTTTGAATGAAGATATTAACTGAAAGCTGTACAAGGCAGATGTATAATGTTTTGCATCCGTGATATCAAATAATTTGTGCTCCAAAAAGCGAAATAATCGAATGACCCAAAATGGTCGGTTTTGTCAATATTGTCCAAAATGGTTGCAATTGTGAGTATATATATAAATATATATATATATATTTTGATATATGTATATATATATATAAAATATATATATATATATATAAATATATATATATATATGTAAACATATATATATATATGTATATATATATATTTATATATATACATATAGACATATATATATACATATATATATATAGATATAGATATGGTTATATATATATAGAGCTCTCTATATGTATATATATAGAAATATATATATATATATATAAATAGCTATATATCTATATATATATACATATATAGATATATCCCCTATGTGTATCTCTCTAGATGTCTGTCTCTATCTCTGTCTCTCTCTCTCTCTATCTCTCTCTCTATCTCCTATCTCTAGATCTATGTAGAGATATCTGTCTATCTCGCTCTACATATATCGATCTCTCTCTCTCTAGAGAAAGATCTCTAGATCTCTCTCGAGAGATCTCTAGAGAGAGAGAGAGATAGAGAGAGACAGAGAGAGAGAGAGAGGTCTCTCTCTCTAGGTCTCTCGAGAGAGAGAGAGAGAGAGAGAGAGAGAGAGAGAGAGAGAGAGGAGAGACAGAGAGAGAGAGGGAGAGAGGGGGAGAGAGAGGGAGAGAGAGAGAGATCTCTCTCTAGAGAGAGAGAGAGAGAGAGAGAGAGAGACATGGAGGGAGAGAGAGAGAGAGAGAGAGAGAGAGAGAGAGAGAGAGATCTCTCCTCTCTCTCTCTCCTCCTAGAGAGAGAGAGATTCTCTCTCTCTCTCTCTAGAGATAGAGATATATCTCTATATAGATATCTCTCTATATATCTATCTCTCTATCTCTCTATATCTCTCTCTCTATATATATATCTCTATCTCTATATACAAAAAACACATATCGTTATGTATATCTATATATTCATATTGCGGTAACTTATCAAAGAACTCCTAAGATGTATTTGCAGATCCGCAATAGCTAAACGTCTGCTCGTTGATTGCACTGAGTAATCCGTGGTGGCGTGCTTTTCGGAGGCTGGTCGTGGCCCGAGTTTGGAGGTGGAGCAGACGGTTCAAGGACAAAGGTCGGCCGGGTATGGTCTGTGGGCGAGCGGCTCTGCCTAGTGGATGCTCCGTTTCTGATGCAGCCGACTCGTGGAATCGGTGGTCGGATGTTGGGTTTGTCATGACGGCAAACTGGGCAATTGGTGTGCCGTCACCCGTATCGCCCGAATGCCACTTCCTATATCACTTATGCACTGGACGATCTCATCATGCTTGGGCGCCACTTCGTCGCATGCATCATCATAAAACAGCGCACCTCCCCTATCTTACCTGATCCCGAGGTCAAGTTATAAATTGAGTGGTGGTTCAGAATTATAGAAGTTGACAATGGCGGCTACTTCCGAGAATGATACACCCCCCCCCCCCCCCCCCCCCACCCGGCTCACATGTTAGATCAGAAGTTAGATAACATTTCGTTAGAAGATAGCGAAAATATGAGGAGTTGGCGATGGAAGGAGGACGCAAGGTTAAGCGAGTAAGGGAGGTACGGGTGGGGGGGGGTGGTTGTTCGAGTGAGTCGACGGAAGTAGAGAGGAATCTCTGAAGTGAGGAGTTGTGGATTTATATGGTGAAGGGAGGGGAGGGAATGGTGAAGCAGCGGTATTTTGGAGGGGAGAAGCCAAAGGAAGGGACAGAGGGGAAATTTATCCAGAATGAACGGTAGTCAAGAGATTTAGGGGAGGGATGGCGATTTGGCGTAGAGAGAGGTAGAGGAAGGGCGGGAGTTAAGTGAATTGTCCAGAGTGGAGTGAGGTCGAGGGATTGTGGAGGGGGTAGGAGGAAGCGAAATCGGGCGATGGGAGATAGAGTCCATGTAGATTGGGGATAACAGGGTAAGGGATGTTGAGATATCTATGGGAAGGGAAGGAGAGTCAACGAATGAGACCATGGGACAGTGGAGTCAAGAGAGTGGGGGAAATGGGGAGGGAATGCAGGGAGTGTAAATAGGGCATTGGAGGTGGAGCCATATGAGCTGTTAAAAAGGGGGAGTAAGGTGGGGAAAAGGATGGCAAAGTCTACTGCGTGATAGCAAGAGGCGAATGAGGGTAGTAAGAAGACAGAGGTTGGGAGGAAAAGGGATCTAGAGAGGGAATGCAAAAAACGGTTGTGAGGGTCACGACAGAAAAAGAAAAGATAATAAAAGGAGGGGAAATATGAAGGAAGAGTCCGGAGACGGTAGAGGGTCTGAAAAGACAGTAGAAGGAGATAGATAAGAGGGGAAAGGCGAAAAGTCGGAAAAGAAGAGGGAATAAGGGAGGGCGGGATTATAGGCGGAGAGTTAAAGAGGGATTGTTTAACGGAAGTTGAGAGGAGAGTAGAAATGAGGGGGAGAGGAAGGGATACATGGATTTGGCTAAAGGAAGGATAATTTGGACATATTTTGAGTCGAGGAAGCGGAAGTTATTTGGAGTGCAGGACGTTTTGTATGCTAATAAATTCACGCTTTATCGAAAACACACTAAGACTGACACGCACACATTCATGCACGCACACACATAAACTCCCTCACTCACCTGCACGCTGACTTACTCAACTGTTCGCTAACTCACACGATTGCGATTGCGTTGTCTTGTTGTTACATGCTTACCGACTCATTCGCTCACTTATTCAATTATTCGTTCACTAACTTGCCCGCGTACAAGCTGGTAGACTTGCTAGCTTGTTAACACATCATCTCTCAGTTGCTCACTGTGATCAACCGCCATAAGATATTAATTACCGCACTCACATGGTCCCTCCGTTTTTCAGTGAGTTCCTCACATCCTCGCTCAGTAACTCACTAATTTAATTCCTCTTCCCTCAGTCACTCACTGACTCAATCGCACCATTTATCCGTTATTTTATGACTCATTCACACACTCCCTCAGTAACTTGATGACTCTGTCACGCCCTCTCTCAGTAAGTCAGTAACTCAATTACACTCTCCTTCAGTTACGCACTGACAATATAATGTAAGATACTCACTGACTCCATTCCTCACTTATTATATGACTCACTCACACCCTCCCTCGGTAACTCTCTTAATCAATTCCATCCTCCCTCAGTTACTCACTGACTCAATGACGCCCTCCTTCAGTTACTCATTGATTCAATTTTATCCTCCTTTAGTAACACACCAACCCAATCGCACCCTACATCAGCTACTTAATGACTCCCTGGCAGTAAGTTATATACACTGTATTATCCTATCAGCATTAACCTTTTGTTTCACTCACAAACCAGCATACACCGCTCACACGTCAGCATATTTTGACATTGTGTTTCAAAATACTCTAACGGGGCGTGGAAAAGCTAATTCAGGTGGCCATTCTACAGACAGGATTCTGCCGGACTGAATAAGAGCAGAAATGCTCTGGTTCCTTTACATGTAATGATGTGCTTTGTTTTCAAGTCATGGTCGGACAGAGCTGCGGAGATGTGGAGACCTCCATCGGTTACATGGCACGATGCTTTTGACAGGGTGGTGCAATGGGCAAGGCACTGACATCCTGGTTACAATGAACGACAGGGCGCTCGTTTTGGACTTTGCCTGGAGAGTCCATGGGGTGTCGTCAACGAGATAATAGCTACGCTAAATGGGATCACTCAATTTTCATGGCAGCGCCATCTGACGATGGGCGCGCTGTTGGCTCATGGAAATGCTAACCATATGGTCGCATGGTTAGTCCTGTTAGCGTAACTCTTTGGTGTCGCTGACTGAGGGTCGAGAACCACGTAAATAAATGGATATATATTTCTAATACACAAGCATATAAATGTAAATGTACATATATGCGAAATATATCTATATTTAAATATATTTACATATATATTAATATATATGTGTATATACTTGTACATATATATGTATATACAGAGATAAATATATATATATAAGATATAGAGATATAGATAGATATATAAAGATAAGAGAGGAGATATATATATAGAGAAATATATTAATATAGAGAGAGAGATATATAGAGAGTATATATATAGAGACAGATGCATATATATATATATATATAGGAGAGATATATATATTCATATATATATATATATATATA